>JAOVVF010000051.1:11052548-11066285 GCA_028565595.1 Duopalatinus emarginatus
ATAGATAGATAGATAGATAGATAGATAGATAGATAGATAGATAGATAGATGGATGGATGGATGGATGGATGGATAGACAGACAGACAGACAGACAGGCATAAAAATGTTTATATTATGTAGGGGTGGAAGTAAATCTATATGGTAAAGGCACTCATGTGTTCTGCATTTTTATGAAAGCATCTCTGACATACTCTGACATAAAGTTATTTTTTAGTCATTTTTCAGCATTAAAACACGCAAGCACAATTTAGACATTTTCTAAATCGGACTTCCTCCTTCCTATAACACAGCTGCCCCCTCTGGTGCCCTTTACTCTCTTTATCATTGGCCTCTGAACAGGATCCATTCATTCTTCCTTTCAAAAGCCCCCGACAGGCAAATCTCTGCTGCCATCTCTCTCTTCCTCTCGCCTCTCGCTCTCTCACTTCCCCTGGTGGTCTGCGTGTTGGCAGGACGCATGAGGCAGACGACTTTCCCCCTCTTTGAAGTGAGTGTGTGAGTGAGTACTGCAGCTTGAGAGAGCTAGTCATACAGCTTCAAACAGCACAGTCGTGACAGAGGGCGTTTAGGACAGTACGTTTGATCTGTCTCTATCTCTCTCTTCCTCCTAGCCAATAAATATGAAATTCAATCCAGGACTTGTTTGGTTTAGGAGTTGTTCAGGTGAAGGGTCATGGCAAAGGTCTTGGAGTAGGAATTTAATAAAACGAATATGCATTTTATTTCATTTTAAAATCTTTTTTATTAGGTTTTAATTTACAGTATACAGTCATCTACAGCTTATTTTCTTGTGGTTGTCTCCTCTCTTCTTGTTCGCAGCTTTTGTCTTTTCAAACCATCTAAGCAGATGAAAACTGCACACTTTTTCTCTGCCGCCACGCCATTTCAAGCCATACAGCTCTGCCACATGTCTCAACAAGTTGACAACAGAGCGCTAACCATAACCTACTGCACTCACTATGTAAAATGAGGAAAATGATCCAATTACCCTTAATGCTTGATCACTGGTGACTGAAATTCTTAATTTCATATTTCTGAGCTATAGTAGGTTTACCACATATCAATGTTAACAATGATTCCAGTGATTAATCCAATGATAAATCCCTACTGTTGGTCTTATAAAAGCACTCATTTGCACCAGAATTGTTAGTATGGCACAGTCAGAATAACATCATGCATCCGGATGAACACATGACAACTGCACTCATTTATTTAGCCACTAGAGTGAGAACAGAAAGCAAAGGTCACAGGTCACACTCTCCACAGGTCTCAAAGAGTAAAACGAGACAAAACACACCCACATGCTGATTTGTTCTTCTCTTTCTCAACATACACATGGGAACAAACAGACATACCCACATGCATCTATGAGCCATGCTGTGTGCGGATAGAAGTTTGATCTTTATTCCATATTGACTTTACTCTTCCCGGTTCTCAGGGCAAAAGCAAATATGTTTTTGACTAGAACAATAGCCTACGAGGAACCATGGTGACTACAGTAACTTTTTGAGTGATATTAGTAGTGTGTAATACCTATAAAAATGAAACAGGACCATATCATGGCTGAAAAGTACAGATGTATAATTATATATCAACTATCCCAGTTGTTTTATTTTTTAAACCTATAATCTTTATATATTGTGCCTGTTGTCTCTGATTTAACCATGAGGTAAAGAATAAGTTTAAAAAGTGCTCTATAATAGTTTATGCAATGCAAAAACTTTTTCAGTACATGGAAATATGTACACGATAATCATTCAAACATTTTAGATATAGTGAATACAGATTAGGTTAAAATCTATTTAGAATCAGGACTTATTCTAGTATTATGTCTCATTAATAATGTAATGATATAATGTTAGGCAACAGTTGCTCTTTAAATGATGATAGACTTAAACTTCCATTACAGATGACTTTCTTACACATTAGATTTCATCATGTTGTGGTCTGTTTTACTCCCTCTATCACAATATACTGCAAGTTTTGCTGTCCTTTTCTTTCTACGCATAAAAACCAACCTTTAAATCAAAACTTGCTCATTGTGTAATGCCTCGTCTAGAGAAACATTCAATTAAGCAACCGATGAGTTGCAGAACTGTTTGGACAGCAGATGAATGTGAAGAATAAACAGGTGACGTTTCTCAATCCTAATGCAGCTAAAAGCCCAATAAAAATAAATTGCAGAGCAATAACTGTCATTGTTTAAGTGCTGTATGAGCAAACGCTTGGGGATACTTTGGATATATTTACTTTCTGTTAAAATTGTACATGCCCTCTGTGGACATGTCTGCACAGGGTGTGTCATATGCATGTCCAGGAAGAGTTTGCTAATAAAATGGCCTGAAAGGTTTTTTAAAGGAGTGCATGGGAGTGAGTCTGCATCTTTGTTTAAACATCTTTGTGTGTGGTTTGTAATAAACCTTTGGTAATTTCGTGTTGTGTTTGAGTGACTGTTTGCCCTTGGGCCTCTGAAAACAATTCCGTGCAAGTCTTCTGTGTGCGTGCGTTCACAAATATGTCTTTGTGCCTTCGTCCACACTAAGTAAAACTGAAAGAGTGGAACAATACCCCACCACTCAGTCACAATACTCACCATGCCTACTCTTTTTAACCAACTATTTCTTAGAGAATAAATAAAAAATGGGTATCAAAAGATACAAAGGGCTGAAAATTACAGAATGAAGGATAAGACGCTCCTTCTGAAGTTTAGCTTGGGAAAAACTTGGGTATGAAATGTTATATTGGCAAACCTATACAAGGTTGAGCAAAAGGCACACTGAAGTGTCTTCTGAAATCGCCATTTGGAAATGTTGTAAAAAGTAAAACACTAAGTCCTAGACTATCTGAGCAGAAGTGGTCTCAGTCCAGTTACAAGTGAACTTTAGCATGAATCAATTGCAGATATATGTGAGTTGCTAAACTAAGCCAAAGGACAGAGCTGTTGTGTTGCAGAAATGCATTTTATGGTCTTGATATTTGGACCAACAAACAAATAGTCTGGCATTGTTTAGCAGCCCTTTACAAAAAAGGGCATCATCTCTAAGCTGCCAATATTGAGTCCCAAAGCCCATTTTCCCATAAACTACTCAGCTGTAACGTGATAGTGAAGTGATTGGCCTATTGTGCTTACATACACAGAAATTTTACTTGTGCAGTTAATCCATTCGTACAGTGAAACATACACCCTAGTAAATGCACACACAGCAAACACACTCACTTTTGGGAGTCAGGTGCCTTACTTGAAAGTACTTCAGTTGTGTCCTATCGCTTCAGGGGATCAAACCGGCAAACTTCCAGTTAAAAGACTGCTTCTTTACCCTAGAGCCATGGCTGCCCTTGGGTAAGAAAGTATTAGCCAAGTAAGGAAAAATGTAAATGAGATACATCAAATGATTAATATGTAATTATATATCTATCGATCTATTTAGTGCTGGATCCATGTTCTCCTTGCTCAAGTAAATGTGGTGAATTCCATCCATGCATTCAGATTTTTACTCATTTGGATGATACTTTTACTACCACTGAGTAGTAGAGAGGTTAGGAATTTTGCTCAATACCCCCCTGATACAACAATGAGCCACGAGTATACACCGTAACAAATCCACTGTATTTCAGCTGTGTGCACTGTGAAACCAAACCAAATTCAATTGTGCTCTGATTTAGAATTGACACATAGACTAAAAGATGTTAAAGGTCTAATATTTACAACAATGCTGTACTGTTGTAATGCAGGAACCATGTGTAATTATTTTTGATCTATTGCTGAAATAATAGGTCAGCTGACCTAAGCTGGCAGAGCTTAATATTTTATAAGCCTAAACTGTGACATTTTGTTTTCTTGGATTTTTTTAATGTCAGTCAGTTATGTGACCTGTGATGCTCTAACAGACAGTTCAAAGTGTCACAATACAACCTTACCTTATACAAATCAGTCACTTAAATGTGTTTTTAAATCTGTCGTTTTAATTTTAAAGTGATCAAATTAGTCTGATTTGGACTAAGCATTTATATATTTTTTGTATTTTTATATCAGTTCTTATGAAGTGACAAAGTAAAATACATGTAGGTTTGCGGTAGAAAATTCATTGTGTGTTGTTATAAGACCAAAATGGAGTGGGGGACAAGAGAAAACAGAAAAGTTACACAATGGAAGCTAAATGAAACCCAGTCATCATGACTATGTTATGTTTTTTTTTTAGTAAAGTAAATTTGTCTGTGGGAATTGGCAGTATGAAATGCGATAAAACCCCAGAAAGGAGACACGCTGCCTTAAACTTCCTTGTGTTATCATCTGCACTTACCTCATCTAGCCTGTTGGGGGCATTACCAATCTTCTTTGCAGGTACACAATCAGTAAGTAGCAGCCGGTCTGTGCTTATCAATCCTATTCTGACTGGGTTTATATACCGACTGATCTGTATTAGCAGTGAGATCTTATTAAAGCTGGATAACAGTTCACGCATCATAAATTCTGTTTATATGTAAACCTGCACAATTAGAGTATCAGAGACACATGACACCTATGAAATATTAGGGCATCTAAAAGGTACAGGATGAAGACGTTGAACTGAGGCTTGCCCCCCAGTAGAGAACAAAAAGAGAAGCAGCACAGTAAACCAAGATACCTGCTGAAACATTGGATGAAATCCTGTCATTACTATGAGTCTCTCTTGGTTTCTCTTTCTCGTTTTCTGTCTTTCTTTCTTTGTCTCTGTGTCTGGTATCAAAGCAACGTTGCTCAGGTTAAGCAGCCGCTCCTTTGATCCCAGCCTGTCAGGACCCCAGGGGCCTCAAGCGGCCTCTTTTATCTGCTCAACTACTGGAGCCTTTCACAGAGGAGGACAATAATGCGATTAACTATAATGCTCAGCAGAATAAAAGAGAGAGAGAAAGAGAGAGAGAATGATATCCATAAAGGCATCAAGTGTAGCAATAACAGTGCAACTTTAACAGTGATGCTCTTATGACCTTCTACAGTATATGTAGTTGTTTATACTGTATTTGATAGAAAACGCTATACAGAAAATAAACAATAAAGAGCATTAAATTCTCTGAATGTATACAATTTGGCTGCATTTATTAGTAGTAATATTAGCAGTGCATTGGTCTTGAAATTAACATCAGATGGGAGATTCTGGCATTATCCGACTTAAAAGTGTTAGTGCATTAACATTTAATTCATCTAGAAGCTAGTATTAATCTAAAGATTATGAGACAGCATTTTTTCCTTATATTACTACATTGCAGTTTTTTGATTCCAGTTCAAAAATGAAGATGTAACACTTTGTAACAAACTATTTGTTTGTTAGGCTATAATGAAAGGACGTTGCTCAAGGGCACTTTAGTCGAGTCTTGTCAGTAGCAGGGATTGAACTGGAACCAGAAGGTTCCAGTGCCCTTGAGCAAAGTGCCCTTGAGCAAGGCACCTAATCCGCAACTGCTCCCCAGGTGTTGTGGATAGGGGCTGCCCTCTGCTCTGGACAAGTTGCTTACTGCCCACTAGTGTTTGTTCACTAGCATGCATGTGTGTGTTTGTGTGTGTGTCACTGTAAGTATGGGACATGTGGATGTCATTTTCACTGCACAGTCATAAAAAGCTTAGTTCACTTGACTAAACCATTTTGCAATTGGTAAATGAGTAATTTCCTTTTTAGTTAATCATCAAAAAAGTAAACAATAAAAACTGAAATGAAACACTAACCTGACAAGTTGTACCAGTGTGTCTGTTACATCATAAGTAAAGCTTAGACAACTCGGTTCCAGATCGCCTAGGTAAATCACTTCCTTCCTGCTTGCGTGCAGATTTCTCACGAATAATGCCCACATATCATCATAACGTGGAGATTGAAAGATTATAGATGAGTAAAGAAAGGCTGAGGTGAAGATGTAGGCCTAAATTGCAAAAGACCCAACAGGTTTAAACCTGACCCATGATAACTAGCATGGCCTCCTTCCAAACTGCTGATTTTGCAGGATATCCTGTGTTAATTCAAAACATTAGGACTCTTTGTGCTAATGAGAACCATTCGGTGATGCTGCACATCTTGCACACTGTTTACAGTAACTGTGAATGTGGAACAATTGTTACATATAACATATGGGATACATTTAGCATATGACAGCTTATACTTTAGTCATCTCATTCCCTCTTTTTCTCTGTGTGCACAGTCCTGGCACAGGTTTCATTCCTGATGTTATCTGACGGAGTGCTACCCAAAGTCAGGGCATGTATTGTGTCCAGCTACCTCATATCCCGTCCCCTACCTTGACACAACTTTGTTTCATCCCAATTTTTTTCTCAGTTCCTTCATGTTTCCCCTAGGGGGAAGTCAATGTTTTAGCCTGTTCCTATCCACCACAAGGAAAAACAATGCCAGGAACAAGTTAACCCTCCGTAACGTCCAGCCATGTTCAGCTGAAGAGGCAGAGTGTATGATACAGGTCTTTTGATCTGTTATGCTGCCATGGGAGCAGCCAGTGTATGTCTGGTGTTATATAGACGTATTAGTTAAAATCTCACAGGATTACCATATGTGAATTCTGGCATTTTCTACTGTGTTAACTGGCAAAGTATGGTATTTATACAGAAATAGTAATTCATGTCTTTGAAAATAATAAAACATTTATCGTTTAAATTGGTCAGTTTATATATTTCATTCACAATTTTTGTGGAAAGAGGGACACATTTTTACTAACATGCCAGTTACCTATAGTAGTTAACTGAGAAATTCATAAGGAAAAATCAAGGGTATGTTTTATAGTATTAATGACAACATGGCATAACACTACATAAATAGACTTTTCTGTGTCCTGGCATTAAGGTGGTGAAACGAACTGCCCCTGGTTGCCCAGAATCATTGCAGCAGAATCACTTGCAGTCTACATAAACCAAAGTGAGCACTAACTCAACTCAGTTTTACCTATGCACTTACAGCAGTTATTGTATTTACAGTCTGATTTTCCCCACAGGTTTTGCAAAGTTTAGGAGTGATTTCAGGTCATTTTTGTACTAGGTATCTTATGGCTTATTTCTGTATACTAAATGTCATAAATGTAAATGTAAATTTAAATAAATATTCATAAAAGCTCACATAAAGCTTATTCTAACAATCTTAGCTTTCGCATATTTTAATGATGACACCTGATTCATAAGATTCACATAAAATTGTGTTATGATAGTTAGGACATTAGGATGACTGACTTTATAGCTCAGTAAACGTATGCCAACTTATGAATGTGTCATGTAATTGTCATGTGCCCCCCCCCTCCACACACACACACACACACACACACACACACACACACACACACACAGCACAGCACAGTCTGAGTGTCTCCACTGAGTACAGTGTCACAGACTGCATGTAGGACAGTATGGCGAGATAAATGTGAGGTTGAGTTACTCTAATTTCAGACCCGGCAAACAAACGCTCAGTAATTGCATGGTTTCTGAAACTAATTCCAAGCTTAGCTCACAGAAATATTGCTGTGGAAGGAAATGCTTGAGTCTGAATGAAAGGCACAATGCTTGTGGGTTATTTAAGAAGTGATGGGATCATACTTGAACTCACACACACACACACACACACACAGAGAAAGAGAGAGAGAAGAGAGAGAGATTTCTACAAAAGTGTTTTGTTTTAAAAGACTCATCCTACAAACCTTACCCATGAGTAAATGACTCCATTTGGACAGTTTGATCTAATGTGCTTTAACTGGGGCAATAAAATGCCAATCTTATATAATATCATTCAGGCTTCAAAGTCTTTTGCACATTGCTAATAAATTATGTCTAAATAATATTTAGCACAAGCTCTCTTTTCTAATGCCTACTGAATGTCTGGAAGGAGTCAAAACAAAATGCCATTCTGTATTTCCTGACCGCAGATGTTTTGAATATGGTGGTTGTTTCTTTTGTTTCCAGAGCACTGAAGATGGTATTATAATAAGCCCACAATGAAATGCTGCCTTATTCTCATCTGTTATGTTTTTTTTAAAGCTCTGAAATCAAACTCTTTACTGTGACTGTTATATTTTACACTCCAGATGCAAAATCTATTTTAGATTATCCTGAGAATACAGTATATATATATAACCATGTTTTTTATATGTAGCTCCTTAACAACCAGATCACGTTACTTTGATTCTTTATGGTTTCTCATCAAATGCACTCCATTCATCACTTCATCACAGTCCTTCATTGGATTTGTTTTCCCATGCTATGATTCCATTCCTAGCCTGACCAGACCCTCTTTAAAGTGAAATCACAGTGCATGCAGCACCAACATGCGGCATTACCGTCTCCAGTCTTGTTTTTTAATGAACCACAAGCTGCCTGAGTTCTCTGCTACGTCACCACAAATCATCAGCTTTCGAAGCACAGGGTCAGAATCCCCACCATTATCTGTAGTCCTTTCCCATTTCTTGCCCCATTATTCTGGGGGTAAAACAAAGCAGGCAGGAAATGAGATAAATGCGCTGAAATTACAGCCTGTGATTGGACCATTGCTCCCACTGTTTAGAGTGTCTGGCTCCATTTGGGCTGCCTCGCTTCTGATGTCTTCTCACTGTTCTACGGATAAATGCTGTTTTATAGTATACCTGTGTGAAACCTTCACACAGTCAGACTAGATCTCTGCATGGGAGCAGCTCAGTGTGTGTGTGTGTGTGTGTGTGTTTGTGTGTGTGTGTGTGTGTGTGTGTGTTTTAATGACAAAAAAAGAGCTGGGCCTCACAAAGTGGTTGAAAAGTTCAAGTAAATGTCAACATTTTGCAAACTGCTCTCAAAGCCTAACATTAAGGACATTTGTACTACCCTGTAATCCCGTGCCCTTTAACCTGCTTTCACTTTAGTGGCTGGTCCCTGTTAAAAAAAAAAAAAAAAAAAAAGCATCCTCCCTACGTTGAGCTGTAATGAATACTACCGTTCAGTGCACTGCGGAGTAGGTAATCGCCTCTGCTCTGGAGCAGTAATTATCTTCATGCTAATCAGTATACATGGTTGTGGTAGTGAATGCTTTTCTTCATCTCCTGAGGCTATGTTCAGACAAACAGCTCAAATCTCATTTTTGCCATATCCGATTTGCAGGAATATTCCTAATAGCATTCAAGCCACACTGGTATGTTCTCCTGATTAAATCGGGATTAATGGGATTCTGGACACAAGGTTTAATTTAATGCATTTATTTATTTATTTATTTATTTGTGATTGACGTCATTGGCATGTCTTGACATCAGAGTTTTGTAACAAGAACAAGTAAAAAAAAAAAACTACTGAAAGTCTTGTGCCTTGCTTTTGTTTAAAAGCATCTGTTTGTTGTTCTGTTGTTTACACTGACCTCCTTCTGAATCATCACTGCATCATACATTTATATTTACATTTATCGCATTAAGCAGATGCTCTTATCCAGAGCAACTTACAAAAGTTTTTAGTCAAGCCAGGAATACTGCCAGGAATTAGCCATAGAATATCCATTATAAAACTTACCAGAAGTCCAAAAACCTGACAGTAATCCTAAACTATGCACAACCTGAAAAGACAGTGACTACAAAACTCATGAATACAATAGTCACTGCTCGATTAGGTGCTGTCAAAACCAGCAAGAAACTCTGCTGTATAGACACTCAGAGGGAGTTAATTCCTCCACCTTGTTGCCAGGGTGTTTGCCACCTATGTGTCTTATATGATGGAGGGTCAAGCTGAGCCGTACATATAGCACGAAGGGCTCTGGGTACACATCTGGCATTTATGTAATGAGGATCTCTATGGTACACAGCTACTAACTAAACAGCTAGCTTTAACCTGCCTCACAGTACTAACAGTATACACAGCTGCACCATTTCCGCAAAGAAATAACAATATAACAAGGATCCCAACACCACCAAACACACCAAAGTTTTTACACACCATTTTTTTTAACCTTGTTTAAACTTAAGTTTAATTTGAGTTTTTCTGCCAAGCAACTTGCATTTGATAACTTAGACTATGTGTTTGCATTTAACAATTCCTTATTGGACAGTCAAACCCAGATGCTTTTTCCATTGAGGTGACAGCACTAGAGATTACGTAGATAGTTGTAAAGGTACTACAGTGTCAGACTACTGTATGAATACACTACACAGTAGAGCGGAAACAAAAACCCAAATAAAACACACAATGTCTGAACCCAGCTCCAAACCAGCTTCAGATCATTTGTCTATACTGATCACAAGCCAGTGCTCATAAGGCTCCTTGTTGATAGACAGATGTTGTTGTTGTACGACTTTTGCTGGAATTTGCTCGAATTAGATGAAGTAAACTGTTTCATTCATTTACTTGGACTGAAGTTAAAGCACTCTGCTGCTGAGGATAATTATTGACTAGGATATGGGACAATATGTTAAGTTTATTTGGCCTGTTTTACCGTGTATGAAACTGTACTGTTATGCTGCTATGAAACACTGCTATGAGAACATATGTAACTACATTTACATATGCACTGTGAATGGAAGGAAAGTCTTAAAATAAATTAGAAAGCATTTCATTGAATCAGCCCACTAGAGTTAAACTCTATCCAGCACAGACCTGAATGATTTGCACTGCTTTTCTTGGACTCAGCAGAGGTTATTAAATGATTTAGTTTGATTACTGGTAATGAGCAGGGGAAGTGTTTTTTTTATATTCTCAGATATATCAGTCCTACATGTTAAAAACTTCCTGAGCCGGATCAAATGATTACGCTGAGTAAATATTGATGAAACGCTACATTTTCTCTCCTCTCACACCCATGGAAATTCAATTGAAAGCCTGTAACCTCTGAGTTTGTATGAATTTGGCCTGCAGTCACTCATCTCTCTATCACTTAACCCATTCATGCAGACACATGGTCATCAGGTTACCTGCCATATGGTTTCTACTGGAACTGCTGTGGTCATTCTAACCATGTTACTATAAATGTTGCTGTTTACACTGTTGAAATCATGACTTATTCAGTACGATTGAATTAATTAACTAAAACAATGCCACACATGCTGTTTATTTCACACTGAAGCATTAACATGATCCCTATGCCCCCCAATCCCCCACCTCCTCTCGTTCTGAATGCAAACATTTTTAATCTCATATACGTATGAATACACTTATGCTCTGCACCCCTCTCTCTCCCTCGCTCTTTCCCCTGTTAGGTCATTTAAACAGGAAGTCCACTGTTGCCCCTCAGAGATTGAATGTTGCCTGAACTATATCTTCAGTTGCCAAGGAAATACTATATTCAAACAAGTCCAGAGTAGAAGGATATAGCTAATGCATCACACTCAGCCTGGGCTTGTCAAGTGTGTATACGATGTGTGTTATGTGTCAGGGGGTTTTCTATATGTATGGGTATGACTTTGTGGGGTTCAGTGGTTGACAATGACAGTCTTACTCTGTATGTAAGGTTTAGAGGCACTCAGTCATGTCTTGTCGGTACTGGGGATAGAACCAGCAACCTTCCTGTTTACAAGGGTGGTTCTCTAACCTTGGGCCATGGCTGCCCAATGAAATGCCTTTATGAAACCTTATTGAAAATTTAGAAATCAGTGTAAAATATTATGAAAAGGAATGGAGAACAACTTACCAGAAATTTAGTCTATATAATTGATAGAGTAATAGTGTAGATAATTTTTCCTTCTTGTGTGTGCTTTTAGTAACTTTAGTAACTCTCATTCTCATTCTCCCTCTCTTTCTCTCTCTCTCTCTCTCTCTCTCTCTCTGTCTCTCTCTTTCTCTCTCTCCCTCTCTCTCTATCTCTCTCTGTCTAACACACACACACACACACACACACACACACACACAAATTTAGTATCCAACCCAGCTACCAGTACGTGTGGTGGGAAAAGATCCACATAAACGTGGGTTCAAGGTCAAACTCCAGACCAGACTCAATAATACAAATAATCCTACCCGTTCCACTACCATAATCTTTATATAGTGTAAATAACTGTAACAGAATCAGTATTTGTATTTGAATCTATTATTCATCAAGGCTAATCTAGACATCTCCTTTTCTAGGAATAAAACAGTACCTTCATTTATTCATACTGCAGACATGCAGGGCTCCAACACTAGTGACCTAGAATAACTACATACATACAAAAAAACGTGATAATCTGAACAAATATTACTATAACTAATTTTACAGCCTTTGCATTATATTACATAGGCTTAAAACAGATTATTTGTTACCATTTTATCCTTTTCTTTCATAGTGTGTACTGTATCATGTTAAGAAAGCTGACAAAATAGTCCATTCTACCAGGAAATGTTATGTTATGCTTCAAACTGAAGTCCAGGTCCTCATGCTGTTTGCTAACCAAAATAAAGTCTTGCCAACACTGCAGTATTTGCATCTGAAATTAATTTGTTATCTCTGTTGTATGTGTTCTTTTCTTATTTTTTATTTTCTGGCAGGTAAATACTTTTCATACTACAATTGTGAAGTGAAGTGAAAGTGAACTATTTGTATGGCGTCAAAATAGGATCAAACGTTTTGTGCACCAAAAAACAAAATCCGCGCATTCTCAATTACAAAATCTCATTTATGGGTTACAGATTTTAGTTTTTGGTGTGCA
Source organism: Duopalatinus emarginatus (assembly GCA_028565595.1). Lineage (NCBI taxonomy): Eukaryota > Metazoa > Chordata > Actinopteri > Siluriformes > Pimelodidae > Duopalatinus > Duopalatinus emarginatus. The sequence goes on from JAOVVF010000051.1 coordinate 11,065,138, forward strand.
AAACTTTAGATCCGGTTACGGATTTTGTTTTTTGGTGCACGGATTTTCCTTTTGCTGCATGGGTTTCCTTTTTTGCTGCACGGATTTCCCTTTTTGTTGCGCGTTTCTGTAAGCCATGAATGAGATTTTGTAACTGAGAATATGCGGATTTAGTTTTTTGGTGCGCAAAACTTTTGATCCTATTTTGACGGTATATATTTGCCTACTATGCTTGCACATAAGGCAATGTGACCTTCACATTTAACCCATCTGTGAAGTGAAACACACACTAAGGGCAGTAAAAATGACATGCCCGGAGTGGCAACCACAACATCCTGCAGCTAAGGGGTTAGGTGCCTTGCTCTAGGGCACTTCAGCCACAGTTGTTATATTTATTTAAACAAACTCATTATGACACAAAGTTTAGTCAAAGTGGTTATTTTGATATTTGACATATCAGTGGGTTCTCTTGTCATTCTCAGGGCTCCAGCCATGGTATCATATCCATCTTACAACCTCACAGTCATTTAAAATATGTACTCACATTTTCATAAAGACACATATGCAACCAACCCTTTTTGCTGAGGTTTATGTCACATGTATAACATTTGTTATACATAACATTTGTATGTCTAAAACAAAACATCACTACCCTTTATTACAATTACAACGATGCATTGATAGACAGCGCACAACAATGCCAGCTGTTGTGTGACCACTTAACCACTGTTGACCTTTAAATGGAACATATGTATCAATGCATTATTCTATAGGAGACGGCTTGGGTGAGTCATTCATATCAGTGAGGGGGAGTCTGGAGATGAAAGCAATTGTGGTTGTCAATTTACATCTACAACACACACTGTACATACTCACACTGTGTGTATCGATCTTTTAATGTAAATACAACTTGACTTTCACCTATCAAATAGGTATGCATGTCAATGTGTTTTCTGACAGATTACTTTAATTCCTTGTAAACATTGTCTGTAAGGGGCCAAATTGCCATGTCACCACTTATTCTGAAATTATATAAATTTTGTGATAAATCTGTGGGATATTAGAATGTAAACTAATTGGATATTTATTTCCTCTATGAAGTGTATTTTGATATGTGTTATATATTGTGTTTGTGTGAGCTTAGTCAGTAAAATGTATCTCTATACACA
>JAOVVF010000051.1:11070736-11088236 GCA_028565595.1 Duopalatinus emarginatus
GTTATTAGCTTTATATAATAGACTGGTTTATATAATGGTATAGGTGATAATGAAACTATATGTGTCCTCACAAAGGCCTGTGCAGCTCTTTTTTGCACAAGAAAGTAAGTTTTGATGCCCCAATATCTATTTATTAAGTTCTGTGTGTGTTACATCTTCATCTCATGGGTCTTGAGTTGTAAACTATACAGTGTCAAGAGTGTGGATAGAGGATGTCAAAAAAAAAGCATTTTGCATTAGGGCCTTCTTAGACAATCTGCTTTATTAAAAAAGAAAAGGTAATAAAGGGAGAATGAGAAATCCTGCTTCATCTATTTCAATGAATAAACAACCATTTGGTGGTGTAATGCCTGAATACTGCTAATTTGAAGTGGAGATGCTTGTTCTTATGTGGATGAGCAGGTTCAACATGAATGCTTGCTTACTGCCCTCATGTCAGGGAATGACAATCCTCAATCTTAATCTGTCAGTCTTAGCTACACTAGACAATCGCAGGCATCTGTGAGCTCATGTGTGTAGAAGATGGCGGATAGAACTCTTTAAAGTCAGTTATGTTGTACGTTTATGCAAAAAGAGCAGAGGTTTAAAAAGATGCTGTTGGCCTGGTCACATTTCTTGGTTGGTAATTTGTATATGATATGGGAGAGCTGGTGGGTGATTGATTAGGTCAGTCACCAAATCAGGTCACCGAACCGTGTGTGCACGGGAGAGAAGAATAAGGATACACTGTGATATTCTCAATTCATTAATAGCATTACAGTGTCAGTACACCTGCCATGCCATGAACCAGCCAGGGCTCCAATTCCCAGAATGCTTAGATACTACGCAAAATGGCCGCACCCAGAAGTTCACAACCTACCTGTTCTCAGTTTTGCTTCTTTTGTGTAACAGATTTTATCTCATTAGTTTCACCTGTGTCTAGTTTCTCCTGCTTCTGTTTGTGAATTAAAATCTTTTTCAGTGAGGCTGCAAGGTAGATGGAATTCCTGTGTCTATAACCAACCTGTTCAGTTTATTTCTGTGATTCTGGTTTTGACACCAGTTCACATTTTTTTACCGATTCCTGACTCTGCCTGTGATATCTTTTTTGTAGATCACCTGACTATTCACCAGTTTCTCACATTGATTTCTAGACTGTGTCTAACCCCGCCTTGGCAAGTGTCTGTACATCCCAACCCTACATACAGTGTAGATGCTATGTCATGACAATATCTTTCTCATCTAGGAAGATGATTTATTTCTAAAGAGACAAAGAAAAGACTGTTGTAAGTGTCCTCTGGGTTTGTACTACAGTCACTTTTAAGTCCACAAGGAAACAAATGCAAGTTATCAGCCAGATGATACCTTAGAAGATTTGTGAAGAGCACACTGGGATTTTAAAGTGAATTAGAGAAGATGAGTGGTTTGGATATATCAACAGCATACCTAATCGCATCTCTTTATAATGTATTCACGTTAATCAAAGCCTTTTTTTTTACATTTACAGTATGCTGCAACAGGATTATGCCTGCTACAAAACCTTCTACTTTGTAGTGTTGTTTGACAAAAACTAAATCTGTGCTGGAATTTTCAGGCTAGTTTTATTTTTTTAATAATGTTATAAAATGCACTTAATGAAAGGATATTTTATTGCGGTCATGGCGTTTCATTAAAAAACAAACACACATGCACAATGAACAATCCCCAGTTATGTTCTTGTTTAATCATTTTTTTTCACGTTGCTGCTTTTTCATTTGAACTTAAACAAGCTCATTAAACAAGTTTTCCTGAACAACAGTCGAAATCTGGAAGCTCAGCTTTTCTTTTACAGACGTGAGAGCCAACACACTGCAGCTAATTCAATTGCACGCCTTTTCATTAGCACTGCAGCATTTCTGCAGCCATCAATTCTTTTTAATATAATTCTGAAACAATGCCTTAAAGCACTGTGTGTGGTAGCAAACATAACAGTGTCAGACAAGAAGGTACACCACATCAACGGGTTAAAGGAAAGAAAATCAATGTCTCTCCCAGAATCCTGACTGTTTCCATGCTGAGGGACTTCCAGTGAGGGAAAATAATAATAATAATAATAACAGCAAAAATATTTGCTTTTCACCACTCATCACTGAGTCCAAAATGGATTTTCTCCTTTGCTCCGACAAAAGTGGAGCTTTTCACTCCTATGGGGAAAATCTATTTTCACTCAGTGAACATTCACAAGCACAAACAGAAACACATCATCTTTTCATGGGAATTGATAACATCAGCAGTCCTTGTCCTTCACATGTGATGCCAGCAGTGCACATGAGTGTGGAGATAATGGAGGTCATGCTCACATGCTCAGTCACATGGGTGACATATCAGAGACTGACTACATTGTGTGCTTATGGCTTGATGGTATGTTTACATTAATAGTCTATCAGAGAGCAGTGTAGTGACGTGGTGTTAAAGTAAAGGTGTAAAAGTAACAGTACAAGATGAAATAATAAAGTGATCACAGAAGGTTTTCATTATTACTGACTTTCTTTGAATTTAATAATAAAATAATAGTCATTCAAATTTAAAAACAAATATTCAGTTAGGCACTGAACAAAAGGTTTTCAGGTCAATCAAAATATAATATTTTAGATTTTTTTTTTATTGTAGTCTTAATTTCAGTTTTGCACACACTTAAATTATTTTTATGAGGCATGTGGATGATATAGAGAAATCTCCACATTAACATGCCTGCTATATGAGCCACATTGTAAATTATACCTACTTGTTATTATTATTTTTTTAATTAAAACATGCTTTGGAAATAAATGTATAGATACGTTTGCTGTATACATTATTATATACATAATAAACTTTATACATAATAAACTTTATTATTTATAAAGCAGTGTGCTACACAGCTTCAGGGATCTGGGGTTGTGGGTTTGATTTTTGCACTGCCTTGCACACACTTATCCAGGTGGGCTCTGGTCAAACAGCAACCCTGACATGACTGACTAACTGAATGTTTATACTAACAATCAAGAAGGCTATTGTTTATATGGGGCAGCCAAAGGCTTGTGGTTAACGAACCAGCCTTGTGATCTGAGGGTCCCCCAATCGATTCCTGCACCGACAAGATGCAAATGTCCTTCAGCTAGGCACCTAACCCCAAACTGCACCCCAGGTGCCCTGGATGGGGTTGCCCACCGCTGTGGGCATGTGTGTTCACTACCCCCTAGTGTGTGCATTGCTGTAGTGTGAGTTTCACTTCATGGATAGGTTAAATGCAGAGGTCAAATTTTTCTGTGCAAGCACAGTGGTCAATAAGTCACTTCACTTATGTGTGACTTTCTGGTAAAATGTCACAGTAGCTGAACTCTGGCAAACGGCCGAAAATAAAGACAAAATTTTTTGTTTTGGGCAGAATTGGGAATGAATGATTGTCTGTAATCTATTTCAACAACTGAATTTTTTCTATGTATTTAAAACCATAATATAACCAAATTACATTGCACCAAAAATTAGTATGCGCTATACAATTAATATTCCACTTCCAAAGCTCTATACAACTAATATATATATATATATATATAAAATATTTTATATAGGGATCAGTTCAGTTTGTAATCATATTTTAACTGACCAAAATGTGCTGCTCCACTACAGTGAAAATATATATTTAACAATATATTTATTCTTTCTTTAACACATTTCTAGCTCATTTATTCAGTCAGTTAGTTAGTTAATCAATCAGTCAGTTGGTTAGTCAGTTTTTCTAGAGAGTAGTGATGAGGATTTCCCCAGAATGTGAATATTTGTCAGAGCTTGTGTGCTGGACTTTATTTTCATTTTTGTGTTTATCATGATAACAGAGTCTCCAGCTATTCTCAGCTTTCTGGCTGCTTTCATATTTATCCACCTATATCTAATCTGCTTTACTGCCGCTATCTCTCGGTCTCGGGCTCTTTCCAGCATACACACACGAAACCTCACGCTTAAAACACAGCTGAATGCCAGAAAACTCCTGGCAAGGGGCTTTACACATTTACACAGCATGCTTCCTCTAATGTCAGCAGTAATCTAATGTGCGGCATATAGACACACTTGGATGATATGAACTATGTTTCATATCATACTCAAGTGTAAGATCTGTGTATCGTTGTGTATCAGCTTTTGACCTCAGTTCACTGATGACCAACTGCCGTCTAAAACCCCCTCCACCCTGCCAGACAGGAGACTGCTTTGAAGAGATGACTGATGGGTAAGAGAGATAAGACACGAGGAAGCTCTCTGGCTACCGAGCCTCCGGACCAGCCCTGACATGCAGCATGTGTGTGTGTTTGTGTATGCATGTCATGTGTGCGAGTTGTGCGGTTAGTGACGAGATTAGACACAGCAGTTGCAGGAGATTCTTGTTTCCCCCAGAGCACCAGGAGACACCAGGCCTGGCCGACAGGATCCTCAGACCAAAAGAAATGTTCTGTTACACACTGCTCAAAGCATTCACTGTCATCTGATCCCACACATGCACACACACATTATAGATTGGATCTGAATAGCACTTTATACCCTACTCTTGTACTTAAAGCAGGTTCAGATATTTTAAAGAGTTACATATGAGATGATTATATCTTAATTTAGTCTGGAACATTTTTGTGAGTCTTACAGTGTGTTTAAAAGTGTGTCTGTGTTTGGTGGGGCGTTTAGAAGGTCATAGTGGCCCAGTGTTTAAATGTCTGGATATCATTTAAAGTCAAGTCTAAATATTTACATGATCCGGGTTTGTTAGATGAAGGGGAAGCGTTTGCATTAACCCACCAAAAACATTAAGCCATTAGAACATACAAGTGTTTAAAGTGATGTGTTTCCCCCATCACCTAGTCAAACACACACACACACACACACACACACACACACTTATAAGGGAGACCTGCTGGTACAAATTCACTTTCTAAAATACAAATAGTTTATCATTATCATTATACTATCCTAACATGCCTTTCATATTAACTACATGCAGGAAAAATAAAATCTAATTGCTGAAGAGATCTAACCTTCTTTTCCCACAGACTTCCCATTATATCCCATTTTTCTTTGATATTATCAGATCTAACATAATACTGGTCCACTGATCATTTATCTGTAAGGATCCAGCTACTTTTCCCAAAGTCCTAAATTTCCAAACTATTTTAAAAATCTTAAATCACAGGGGGAATTTTAATAAGCACTTTGCCTGAAGGAATATATATTGTATTAATATATCCAGCCAAGCAGCATTGCATTAGGATTGTATTTTAGGAAGCACATCTTCAGGCAGGTATATAAAGTATCACGACCTTGACTGCCTGATTAATCTCTGATTACTAACACCTGCTGTCGGTTACCAGCTCATGAAGCACTGCTACATAAACGCTCATTCAAATACTTTAAATGGCTGTGCATGCCCTTCTTTAAGATTTCCTTGTGTGTCTGGGATGTGTTTTGTTTATGGTTTTTAAAGCACTTTTTCTTTATTTAATAATCATTATTTGTATGCCTGAGTTGCACCAGACTCCCAGACTTATGTATTTCACTGTTATACAGAAAGCTAGACAAAGGCTTGAAGTAAGGGCTATGTAAGGCATGAAAGAGATAAGGGCAGTAAATGATATTTTATAGGAAGACAATATTTTGCTGGAGAGGTCTCTCTCTCTCTCTCTCTCTCTCTCTCTCTCTCTCTCTCTCTCTCTCTCATTGTCAAGCCAGGTTTTATATCCTGCCCTGAAATATAGAACAAAAAATGCTCCAAATGTTTCACAATCCTAAGAGAACTTCTTTTTTTTAAAGTTATTTTGGTTATCCTGCCTTTCCAGATATACATAGACTTTTATTTATTATTACCAAGTTGTGAAGGTGAACATTACTCTTGCTGCTGTATTCCGACAATATATATTTTTTCTCAAATTAATCTATTTAATATTTGCTGTTACAGCTTTTTAATCATGGGTTCACTTTCTACAAGATTCAATTTACACTCCCACAAAATTCTGACAGAGAACGTATATCAAATGATAAATACACACATTGAAGCAGCACAATCTCTAATGTTTGCTCCCCTTTCAGTATACTAAGTGCTGTGTAAATCATTTCATACAAGTACAGGCTAACATCCTTACACTGTGGTTTCATGGACATGGCCTTATTTCATAACCTATTACGTACAGATTTACCAGAACTACCTATTTGCTATTCCCAAGTTGCTACTTTGTGACTGATGTCAAAGTCTTCACTTGTTGCACCAACTAATGCCTGTTGATGGAGAGAGTATTAAAGTAGTTAATGACTATAAATACTTAGGAATTAATAATGTTCCCAAAAAGTCATGGAAGTAGAGCAGACAGATATATTGGTCCTCTTCTATTGCTCCTTTATGAAGAATATTTTAACTTAAAAGATAACATGGTATCATCAGGTAGTGCCACGGTACTAAGTGTTATCTCTCCATGCGTTTCTCATGCCTACCAGTATTGCATGGCTGAACATACTGCGAAAATGTAAAACAAAAATAATTCAACCTCTGTGTGTGTGCAAAAGCTGCACCTTGTTAAGATATGTAAAGCACTTTGGTAATATTGGCTATAGGTTTGTCATTATTTGTTGATGGTAGCATTATCTAGGCATTATCTTATCAGGATAGTTGGCTGCCTGTCTGTCTGCGCTGTATTGGACTATAGCTGTCTATTATCTATCTATCTATTATAGTGACCACAAATATGTTTTTATACTTTTATCACTTTATATCCTCTCTTTATCATAATGAAAACAGACATGTGTTTTGAATTGAAAATGAAAGTGAAATATAATTGGGTGTACTACTTGCTTATCAGGATCTTTAAAGATATTTAAATGCTATAAAAATCATTGCTGTGGATGCACATGGACTTGACCATATATGGCTTTTAAATAGAGCTATTAAGATCATTATACAAGGCACTACTACTCTCTTCCCATTAGATCACTTTGGGTGATCTACAAACTTCAGAGCAGTCTGCTATGCTAGTAGCCATCAATAGCTAATCATATTCCACTGTCTTCTCTATCATAGTCTGTCTGTCTTAATCAAATACGGCTGGAGCCAGTATGCAACTAAAGCTTGTCGATTTTCTCTCCTGCTTTCCACTGACCCCCAAAAGTGCACAAACTAAACTAGTGTCTGCGTATCTACAGGATAAATTCGCGTATCTGGGGTTGTGGGTTTGGCACTTTATGGCACCAATTCAGCTAATATAATGCTAAATGACTGTGTCATTCAAAGCCAAAGATTAAAATGAAGTGAGTTATTTTAATGTTTAAATTAGAGACACATTCCCTTATTTCCTATAGCATCTTCACTAGAGAGGAATTTATATTGGTTATAAATCCATTTAGGAATGGAAAGAAACAAGAGAAGTACAATTACAGCAAATTACACCTATACACATGTATACATTACAGTTAACCGCACAAGCCACTTTGACTTAATGCGTAAAGGATGAGTTAGACATGTCATTTTACAGCATGTTTAATCATGTCAGTGTTTATTTAACCTTTAAAACCCTGGGAGTGTTTTAATAATATCAAAACAGAAATCAGTTTCATGCAGCTTGAACGCCTTTAGTAGCACACTATAAGAGCATTTTCACAATTTCAAGCCAATTTAATAAAATAGGAACCGGTAATTTTTCAAAAACACTTTATAATGTTTAAATATGCACCTTATGAAATCAATCACACTACAGTACACTGCTAAGGCCTATTCAGTCCTAACTGTCCAGTATCTGTAAAAGTACACTGTAGTGTGGCAGATCTCATAAAGTGGGCAACAATGAATCTCTCTGAACAAGGCTGTCTTCTCCCCACTATGCAAAGTTGGCAGTTCAGCAGTAAGCGTTTCCTCTCAGCACTGTGGAGTCAAGCCACTCTGAAAGTGCTCTGTTTCAAAGCTGGAGAAAAGAAACTGATCACTAGCTCTTTCAGGGAGTAATGAACTGTCTCTCATCACATGCTTCATTACTTTAAAGCAGACACACAATAGCGTGTGTGATATCGAGCCCACAGATGCAAAACAGAATGGCTTGCTGTTGTGGGAATTAATGGAAAGGTCTCACTGCTGATAATAAAAGATGGGGAAAAACTCTATTATGATATGGTGGAGTAATTATGATATAAATTTTCCTTTTGGTTTCATCACCTCCTCTCACTTTACTCAATGAACAATGATGATGGGGAAAATGAGAGGTGAAAAGGTCTCCAAGATGGCTGCCTGTCCTCTGTCCATATAAGCCACTGTTTTTTTTCTATTGTGTTTTCATAACATTTTCCCAATTTGACTGGACATAATATTTATTATCATATTCATTATCATATACAGAAATAAATATAAAGCTGATATTTACAATCTTACACATTACAGCATATTTTTATTTTTCAATGCTTTTGGGAATCTAATAGTTTTCTCTTAATCGTAATGCTGAAACTTTCACAAACATTTGTTATTTGTCTCTTGCGTTACTGTATTCTCCTGAAGATATTACTTTACACCCAGTAACTGTTTGCATGGCACAGCCACTGTTTTAAAACGTTCCAGTTATTGATTGTGTAGATTTTGCAGATGAGCGTATGAAAGTGTATGTACATGGTGCTCTTTGATTGACACACATAATGTGATGGACACACATGACTCCTGATACACTGCAGGCCTGAACATGAGAAAGGGGTTACTGAAGAGGAATGAATGAATGAATTGTGCTGCACTGCTTATAATTAAAATATGAGAATTAGTATTGATGTGCTAGCCTAAACAATCAATATTAATAAAATGGTTAACTTGCTTAAGATCCATAATAAGCAGCCTTTCAATAACACTTAGTAACGCCTCCTGGAGTGACTGAGTGTGCCAGGCGGTTAGCTCAACGGCATCTCGGCTAAGATTCCTGCCGCTATTGGGTTGACGGGTATAGATTTCTGTGTCATTTTCTTTTTGCCTCCCTTTCTCTCTCCACTGTGCAGATCAATTATACACACAGCAATGGCCACATCAATAAATGTAAAGGAGTTTGAGTCATTAGTCAACTTTGTCCAAATCACTCTATTTAATATGAATAGGAACTGAGTAATTAAGAGAGACACTGAAATTTTGCCACGTGTTCCATAGAGTACAGGTTGTTACAGATGCATTTTTTAATTGAACAATTAATTTATTCATAAATCATTAATTTACTTAAAAATTGTCATTAAACAGTTGAAATACGAATCATTATCTTGTAGTTATTGGCTCCATCCATGAACACACACCAGGCAGAGTCTAAATATTAGACAGACCTGGTTCCAAGGCTCATCGATTCCTAGGAGCTCTGGCGTCTGTTATACTGGCTGTATATGTGTGTGTGTGTGTGTGTGTGTGTGTGTGTGTGTGTGTGTGTGTGTGTGTGTGTTTGGGGTGCAATGGCAAGCCTCACTCATTCTTACTTCTTGACTTATAATTAAAGGTGAGTTGAAAGTCGTGGTACTGAGTCACACACATAAATAAAAACAAAATCACAAAGATGTATCTATTTCAACATTCAGTAACACCATGCCTACCATCATAGCATTCTACAACATTATGATCAATACACCTTGTTTCCCAGACCCCCTGCACTACCAGTCTGGAGACACATTAAAAATTCATCCGAATCCAAATCAAATGGATTTTATCTCCTCTTTAACCCTCCATCAATAAAATGCAGTCACAGTCTTTCTCTCTTTGTTGATCAAACTCTCTATTTCACTCCATGGTCCAGATTCAGCAAGCCCGCCCCAGTATTATGCACTGTGTATTCCTTTACAGACCACCTGCATCTGACCTTTAATGAAAAATAATGTGAATGTGCATTGGTAAAAGCATGCACAGGTAGTGAACAGGTTTGTTGGGCTATTTCTAAGATTTGCACTCCTTTTTATAATTATAGGCGTTTGGAAATATGTCATGTCAAACATGATTATTGCAAACATCTTTCTGAAGAATGAAGTTATTTTTACTAACTGAGATAAGAAGATATATGTCAAAAGTCAAAACTGTGTTTATTAAAAGTGTTAGCATGTGTGCCTGAGGCTCTGTTAGCCTTTCCAACTTAGACATTAATGCTAGCTCTAGAGCTGAGGCCTAATTTTCAACTATTCAACATGAGCATGTTTTCACCATGAACGAGGTTCACGAAGCCACAACTATCTTTCATATGTGCCAAATTAAATACAAGAAACTGTTTAATCATTGAGAATATTGTAAACAATTTGCTAAAACTAGCATGCTAGCATGCTAATAAATAGGTTTGTTATAATGAGGGCCTTTTACTGGTGTATACTAGTTAAACAAATTAGTAGCTAGCTAATATACAGCAATTAGGCATTGTCAGTTGAGTATGCTAGTTAGCAAAACAAAGAGATAGTGTACTAATAATATACAGTATACTAATGACTTTTGGAAGAAAGGATGATATTTAGGGGACTGTCTTGATCATCACACTGTAAAACTCCATGTAAAGCACCAAAATGCTTTAATCAGAGGCAAGAACCCCAACATTACGTTCTTGTCTCTGATCAAATTATTTCTGATTAAAGACTATCTGGTCATTTTGCTTAGCATCCAAAGCATTTTAAACAAGACCATTATTTGAAATAAAACAGTAATGTGCATTGTGTTACTTTTTGCCATTACTATGAGAAAGAAATAACAATATTAATGGCAAAAGAAACATAGAAACAAACTTTTTACATGCCTGTAAGCAGTAATACCATATACTCTATCTCTTATGGATGCCCTCATTGTTTATAAAGCTGTCCATCATTGTGCTCTGTTTAAGCAGTGAAGAATTTGACTGGACAGTAAAATATTTCCCAAAGCCAAAAGTACAAGCTGTAAACTCCTCCATGTGTATTTGGAATCTTCCAAAAATGATTACATAAAGGCCTATAAATTGGTGGGAACATAGACTGCTTCTAAAAAGAGCTCACTGGTTTCCTGAACTGGAATCTTGCAAGTGGAAAAAAGGGGCATGCCGGTTCAGACACCTCAGACTCATTAAAGTGAAGATTTGAAATCTGAACTCATTTCATTTCAGACAAAGGCTTACTAGGTGTCTGATGACATATTGTGGAGTTTCTGTTTGTGAGGTTATCAAATCAAATGATGTTTGTTTTGGCATGAATGAATACGTTCTACAGTTCACACATGGCATCCCAGACGTGTTCGATAACACTGAGATCTGGTGACTTGGGATGGGAATGTCAAAGCCCCAAAGTCATATGAGTGTTTTCAACCTTAATTTGTCCTGTTTAAGAGATGCCAACCCCATCAGAATGAATGCAGGAAATAAACGGGTGTAACTTGACACATAGTATTCACCTATCAGAGACACTTGAATACATACCAGCGTTCCAGTGGAATGCGATCTAAATAAACTCCATAGGTACCACCAGCCAATGTATTTTGTGAAGGCTCGTCTCTACAAGTGTTTCTGACACTTTAGTATATACACATACTGGATATCTATTTATCAACATATGCACTCGTCGATTCATTACAATTAAGTATAATTATATAAACATATAATTCACATCTGTGTAAACTCTGATGTTCTTTTATAATGGCACTCTTGAATATTGCTTATAGCAGCTATATTCTGATATATTCTGCAGCTAAGTTTGTGCAGTTGGTTTTTCTATCCTAATATTGTGGTTTATCTTTATTTTCTACAGCAAGAGACAACAGGACAAATTGGGAAAAATTTATACACACTATACATTTCAGACTTACTGTTATAAACCAGTGTGTAAGTTACATCTATGTGTATGTGAGAGTGAGAGGGAATAGCCAGCAGAGGGAGTTATTTCTGTGTTGCATGTGTGTGTATGTGTTTTAGTGTGTTTGACAGAGAATTCATTTTCTTTTCATATTCCCGGTTTCTCCCACAATCTCTCAAAAGTCCCCTTCAGTACAGTGACTAACCTTTGGCCAACCTTAAGCTTAATATGTAAAGCACACATATTCTTTTAAAGCGCTTCATCATGGCAAATACCAGCGGTCCGATTCATCAAAAATAATGGGCTTAGCGGGGTAGCTTTTTCCTCTCTGTCCTTTTTTTCTTTCACCCTCCCTCATACAGTGAGTGCTTGAGGTCAATGCTAAGCACTATCCCGCCATTACCAGAGACTGGAAACTATCCAGAGTCAAGAAATCTGATCACAGGCCCACTCAATTTCTGGATTTGGGGGAAATGTAGCTTTTCTAAGAATATGAATGGGCAGGGAAAAAGTGAATCTGTGAGAGTCAGAATCAGTCACTTTGTCAGGATCAGGGAGTTGTGTGAAAGAGTGGGAGTGAAAGAAATGAAAAAAAAAACAAGAGAGAAAACATGTAAATGCAAAAAGATCACGCTCATCAACCCAGCTTCTCTCTCTTAAGTGTTATCTCCACTCATGTACATCACGATGTGGATTATTTTTCTATCTGCCACCTCTTTACCAAGAGCAGGAATGCACCACATGGAGCCCTCCGGCCCTGTGCTCAGCTTTTGTCTGGCCATCAGACAGAATTAAGGGCTACAGGAGCTGAAAACTTATGCTGACATGAGCTGATGAGGACTGGCATTGGGATATGAGCGGCTGGGAGTTTGTGGGGGGAAAAGAAAAAAGAAACAATAACAACTTTCCCCCCAGTCCAGATCCACTCCATGTTTGGCAAATTGCTGTAAAAAATATCTTTATCTCATCTAACCTGACCTAACGAGGTAAGCAAATCTTTCTCCTACTCAATCTGCATCTTGCTGCTCTGTGCTCCTTCAGGAAAGAGCTACTAATTAAGGCTGAAGATGGAGGTACGGCTGACCGTACTATCACCACTGTAGTCTGGAACAGTTTGAGGTCAAAGGGTAGCGTCTCTGCCTAGTTATTAAGCGTCCATCCTCACTCCCTCTCTAAATGCTCTGTGGCCCACAAGGTGTCAGATGAACATTAGGAGGGATGAATGGAAAAAAATGAAAGAGTGAAAGAGGGACGATAAACCCAGAGAGGAGAGAGACAGAAAGGATTCCAAAAGACAAAGAGGACAAAAACAAAGACAAAAACTGGTAACGGAGCAAATGTTCTCACATAGCCAGTGCCAGCACACATAGCGCCCACAATTCCCTGCCTTTCTATGTAACCCAAGCTGCTTATGATGGTATGTCATTCAACAATCATCCCACCATTCCACCCCATACCTCTCATTCTCTTCCCTTATTTTCTCTTTCTTTCGCTCTTTGTCCCTCTGTGCATCATTCAAAGGTGAGCCCTCGATCTCTCCTCCCCTCTCTGTCTGTCCCAGTGCTGCTGTCTGGCAGTGAGATCACAGCATGTCGGCGGTCTTCTCTTTCCATAGGAAGCTAATCAGTGCATCTCATCTCGTTCCCACACATGGCCTTTGGCTCACAGGTCATCTACCTTCTCAGGTGTGCCTTCTGCACAGCTACTGCATCTGTACACCTTTTAATTACATATATACACCATGTCTAGGACCATGCAACAGGTGGAGTTAGTGTGCTGGGATTATTCTTCCTCTTTATTGCACAGTGTAGATATTCCAGTGATCCTAGTTAGTACTATTTATGTTTAATGCCTAAATATTTAGCCCACCAAAAATGATTCTATAAAACCTTTTTTTATAGACACCATTAATAGCATAAGCATGTGTGTAAGGCATGATAATATGGGGTCACTGTAGTACGATTCTACATTTTCTGCTATACATTTAGAGTATAAAATAGTTTGTGTATGTTAAACTTCAGGCTACATATGGACACAATGTTTCATATGTGAAAAAGCATATTCACATCCCTCTGAGCTCCTTCAGCTCTTCATTACTCTTACTCCTGGTGCTTTAATTTTATTATTATTATTATTATTATTATTATTATTATTATTTAAATTTTTTTGTAAATTAAAATTTGTGTTTCTCTTAGTGTATTACTTGTTAAACGTCGGTGTACGTATGTGTAACATACTTGGCAAAATAAAGAGATTCTGATTCTTATTTAGAATAACATTGTGAAAAAACGTGAAACACTTTTTTCACATTGTTCCCAATGTGAAAAAACGTCTTGTATAGATACAGTTTAAACAGGCACGGGGTGAAGGGGTGTACCTCAGTCTTATAGATACATTTCTAAAGGCATTAAATTTCTCCCGCTATTTTAGGTAAATTTCTGAATCTTAAATGATGCTGTATTTGGATATATATATAGTGCACTAGACAGGTTCACCTTATGATATATAGCTATTTAATGAATACTGGTATTTCCACCTCACGACTCCAGGACAATCGATAGCATGACCAGGATAAAGCAGTTATTTAAGATGAATGAATAAATTAATGATGAACTGATTTGAGGAAACTAAAGATGATGGCATTCTGTGGGAACAGTGAAGTTAATGATAAAGTGATGTTGCCTCCTTGGCTTAAGAAAGTGTGCTCAATGCCCGATCCTTGTCTCATTTCCTGGTTCCTGATTATCGTCGCAGTCTCCTATAGCCTGTTTGCTGATCGTCTGACCCTTGTCTGTTCATATGTTTATGAGTTTACTCTGCAACCATCTCTGCAGCCTGATACCCTGTGTATTATACTGCTGTAGTGATGTGCTTGACAGCAAACATCTACAAGCTAATTAAAATTAAATGTGTTTGTATATTAAACAATTAAAGTACAATGAAAGGCTGTTACATTTCTTTTTATTTTTGACATCTGCTAACACTAAAATGCCACAAAGCAATCAATCTAATATATTGGTTAAAACTTATTCTCATTCAATTCATTCTCATTCTAACATAAATTTGCAGTTGTTTCTTTTCTTACTCAGGTAGATGTGGAGATTATTATTATTATTATTATTATTATTATTATTATTATTATTATTATTCCTGGTTCGATCCTGTGCAGTGTTTTCCCGTTTGCATGTGTTTCCTCTGGGTTCTCTGGTTTTATCCAATTTTCCAAAAACATGCAGTTAGATGGACTGGCTACACTAAATGGTCAATAGGTGTGAAATGTTATGGGGATAGGTGCTGGATCTACTGTGTCTCTGATGATAAAATGAAAGAATGCACCTTTGAGTTCTTGGTCTTTAATGGTTGTAAAGAAGAGAGATGCATAAAAAAATGAAAATGTAACAGTCTGAGGCACTGTGTGTGTGTGTGTGTGTGTGTGTGTGTGTGTGTGTGTGTGTGTGTGTGCGTGTGTGTGTTTAGTTCAGTGGAACGTCCTTTGGCCTCATTAGATGATTAACTCACTGCTCATTCAGCCATGTGAAACAGGACACACAGAGGAAAGCTGAGGAGATGTGCAAGTGTATACATATGTGTGTGTGTGTGTGTGTGTGTGTGTGTCTGGCACGATCAGCCTTATATGCAGCATAAAGAAGAAAAGTGTTGCAGTTGAATAAACACAAAATCAAAAACAAACCAATAACAAAAGACAGACTACTACATTAAGAAAATAAATATGCAGATTTTTTCTATCCTTCTGCCTGTCTTTCCTGATGTGCTTTAATGTGATTGTTGCAGCTTGCCTGTTTATTATGTCTCTATGCCTACATACATTGCTGATTGTTCGGTGTGATTAGACAGACAAGCACAAGCCTCTCTGTTCCTCTCTCTCTCTCTCTATGTTCTCATTTTCTTTCTGTCTGCCAATTATCCATATTCACTCTGCTGGATCGCACCACTCCTCGTAATCAGCAGAAAGTGCCTGCGAGACATTAAAGAGATGAACGATGGAGTTGCACAACCAAGGGAGTTATAAAAGCAGTCAGAGAGGTCACCGTGGGACACAGTGGACCCTGAGTTCTGTTTAGTGGCCTATGCACACACACTCAACTGAGTGTGTAGTCAGAATCTGATGTGTGTGTTGCTGTGTCTGAAGATGAAGAATGAAATCCAAGCCTGTTGACATTCTCTATGTTTGTCCTCGCAGAACAGATGGGGAAACAGTCTTCCCAGTGGCATCACCTAAATATATCAATTAAATTGTTATCAATCAGCTTTGCTTTACTTAATATAACTAATTAATAAAATTAATACACTTTAACAGGTGAGTTCAGAGTCATACAGTACAGACAATCATTCTGTCCATCAAGCATTTTCTCTGGGATGAATAACGTTTTATCTTATCTTATTCCTACAACATTCTCCTGTGTTGTGAGAGAGTTTCTGCTGTGTTGTGGGAGCGAGAGTGAACTTTGTGTGTGATTGTGTGTCTGTGTGTGAAACAGGGACATTCCCGCAACAGTGGTTTTCTTTCCCACAGACCCAAGTCACAGATAACAGCAAACCAGCCATGCCTGACCTTACTTTCACTGTGTGTGTGTGTGTGTGTGTGTGAACAGAACTGTAGTTAAGATATTAACATAATTTTGTCAAGTACACATCATACACAAGTTCCAAAATATATTCACACTGTATATTCTATATATAAAAGAAATGGAGTGGACACTGATGCTGTATAGATCCTTGAGGACAGCTGTGGCTCAAGGTTAGGGAACCTAACCTCGTGTCAGGAATGTTGCCGGTTCGATTTTTTAGCATTAACAAGACTCGACTGAAGTGTCTATGAACAAGGCACCTAAGGCCCCAACTAATCCCCAGGTGCCATGGATAGGGCGTACCCCCCGCTCCGAGCAAGTGTGCACACACCCCAAGTGTGTGTGTGTGTTTCATTAAGGTCTCAGGATACCTAACGTGAAGACAACTTTGCAAGGGTTGAATGAATACTAAACCACCATAACAAGATAACATGTTCTCTGTAGTTTTGTATTATCCCTGTGGCCTCATGGCTGCAGTGAATCACAGCTGGTAACGGTATTCATTATAACCTCAATCTTGCTTGCACGATATATTACATTTATACAATAATTCGAATAATAATACGAAATATATGCACTCAATTTGGCACTTAATACAACTCAACCAATCAAATTAATGGATAAGAATTAACTGTTGTATAATGTGTATTAATAAAACTGTAAGTAAATGCCGCCTCAACTCAGAAGAGTTCATCATGTGGTCACAAATAAACATGGCTGCTTTTTTATTTTGCTTTAAATCAACACATTAGCTTGTTAAATCTATAACACTGACTAAACAGTTCACTGTTTTGCGGAGGTAAATATACATCACTCATCACAGTTAGCTTGCTAGATTTTATCTAACAGAAGGCAAACATGGAGGTGTCCATGATTTTCCCCCCACTTTGTTGCCGTAAACAACAAGGTCAAAAACAATATTTTTTTGTAATAGTAATGACTTTAACTTCCGAACTAAGCTAAATTCAGCATTGCTCCAATTTCAGGACAAATTGTGTAGCATATTTGTCCACAGCGTTTGCCCAGCTGCCATGTGTGACAGTAAACGAAGCCTTCGCACAAAAGTTCATTTGTACCATAATATAATTCATGGAAGTCTGCTTAAGCCTTTAGATTTGAGATCTGAGGATTTCACTTACCAGACCAAAGAC
>JAOVVF010000051.1:11097860-11112010 GCA_028565595.1 Duopalatinus emarginatus
ATAGATAGATAGATAGATAGATAGATAGATAGATAGAGAGAGAGAGAGAGAGAGAGAGAGAGAGAGAGAGAGAAATCCACTTATATGCATGTCTCCATCTCTCCTGAATACAGAACAGATATTTATACAATTAAACTAACACTAAATAATGACAATCACTACCATTTCTGCCAAAAAAGTATGAGGTAAACCTTTTAAACACATTATGTCAGCTAGATACTAATCTGATAACTCTTATAGTAAATAAGCCATCGTTGCAATATTTGCACATTAAACTCACAAGTACTTGGTAGATCCGAGACGCAATTAAAACATCATCAGCTATTTAGACAATAAGACATTAGACATATAGACAATGCCACTGTGGTCTAGCCAAGACATGGCAACATTAAGGTAGTGTATTCATTTCACAGAAAGAACAAACATAAACCAATGTTACTTTTTTATCCATTTGATGAATATTAACAGAATATAATTAATGAGCAATTTAGATAGTGTCTGAGTATAACTCATAACAGTTGTAGTTAAAACCATAGGTTGATTATGGAGTGTTAATTAACATAATACACAAATCCATGCTGTGCTCTCGAGATAAGCTCTGGATCCATGTGACCCTGACCAAGATCAAACAGCTACTATAGATTTTATAAAAGCGTGTACATTCATTTTAGTGTACAGTTTGATGCTAATATTAAATGATACTACAAGGAAACTCCTAGGTAAAAGTTAATATATGTTGTAATAACTCTAAATGAAAGTTTAACTAAGCGTAATAAGCTAAGCAGACATGGCAGTCATTATAGTAACTGTGTTTGCCAGTTTGATTATTACATTTAAACTTTGCACACTGGGCTAGTCACAAACTCTATTACACTAATCGTGCGTGCTGCTTGGTCACAAAGATGCTAAACTGAAACCACCTGCTACTGCAATGAAAACCAGCCCTGCCTTTCACATGCTCTACTACACAGAAGCTACTGCACACACAGAAGCATGACATGTAGCATATGAAACTT
Organism: Duopalatinus emarginatus; assembly: GCA_028565595.1. Lineage (NCBI taxonomy): Eukaryota > Metazoa > Chordata > Actinopteri > Siluriformes > Pimelodidae > Duopalatinus > Duopalatinus emarginatus. The sequence goes on from JAOVVF010000051.1 coordinate 11,098,877, forward strand.
TGTGTATTGTGTGCTATGGCCAGGCCATAGTTCTTTAGTGAACAGGTCTAAAAGCCTGTAATTAATTATACAACATACAACATGTACAAATAGGAAATCGTTGTTAATATATGTCTAGAGGATGGTATTCTGGACTCAATGTAGGACTTCGTTTAGCATAGTGCTGACTGACACTACAGGACAACTGCCAGATTCTATAAAAAGTTAACCTTCTCTTCTGTTATCTTGTGTTTTGAATCATGGGGAAGTGACATTGAACTGATAACAATTATTGATCTTAATGATCTTTTCTTATGAAGGCCCTTTTTATTCAATGACAAAGACATATACACCCAGTCAAACCAGTCCCAATTAGCACAAATATAGGTTTGCCAGATGTTAAGAGAAACAGACATCAGAGTGTAGATAGCTATCGAGAATATAAGCTTGAGTTTTTTTTAGGTTTATGTCCAGTAAATGGAAGTATGTGGTAATATGATGGCTGAAACTAGAAATTATACATTTACAATAAGTTACATCTCTGTAGTTCCATATCTTACGATTTATCATGTTAAACATCTAACCATATTACCACCCACTACTAACTGCCTTGTATTGCCAATACTGCTAGTATATACTGCCTATTTATCATTGTCACCATGTCTGCATTACCTACAGTTACAACCTTAAAACACATTTTCATGTCTCTAGCTTTTAAATGTCAATTAATTCCTAATTGGCGACTATTAGCAGCTAATGTAAACATGTTAATTTTTTGTGTCTTCTATGGAAAAATCTCACTAATGGTCAGTGTATTTTATATTTGCTCAACTACATGCATGGTAATAGGAATTCTTGTGTTTGGTAGTAACCTAAGGGTCTGATAGCGCTGTTGCTGGCCTCCACAACATACGGACCTACTCATGCTGAATGTATGTATGTGTATAAATGTGATATCCATCATGTAAACCTACTCATTTATTTTGGCATGGGCTACAGGATGATACACTTTCAGAATACAAAAAAAAATTGGTTATCTTTGATGCATAATGTTTCATTCATGAGCAGTGGTTCCTCTTTTACAGCCAAGTTATTCACTCATGCTTTTAACATCTTTTTCACTTAAATAAATTACACATTACTGTAATTCAGCTTCATTCTCGTTTTTTTACAGAGAATATTTCTACTGTCTCTTAATTACCACTAGAAGATCATGTGTGCACCCAGAACATGGAAAGAGGCTGGGAGAGTGATGGGTCTGTCTGTGGTGCCTGTGTGTGGGGGTGTACATGTGTGTGGTTCTGATCCTTTCCTATCCATCTCTGTCTTCCTGTATGTAGTGGAGCTGTATCCTGTGACCGAGGCATTGGCCATCTGGTCTAGCTCAAACTGATCACCCACATTACTGCACTGCATTTGGCCAGGCACTCTCTCTTATACATATACATCACCATGAACACACATTACGGATATAATGTTAAACATTAATTTCACTTAAACCCTTCTAAACAAATGGATATGGTTTGCTGTTTTACATGTATGTATTCACATGCTTTGTTTATAAGAACGTATACTGCTGAAATGAAGATTCATCTAAGCATACACACACACACACACACACACAAATAACTTTAGTTAAATTTTGAACAAAATCTACACACACACACACGCACACACACACACACACACACACAAATAACTTTAGTTTAAATTTGAACAAAATCTACACACACACACACACAAACACATACTTTGTCTTGTTATTTTTTAATTGGTTTAATTATTATTTATAACCTTTGCCTCAATAATGAGGTATTATTATTAATATTATTACTAAAACGACAACAAAAAGACATTTTCTTCATTAGGACCAGCCAAATGTCTTCACAAGGTCAAAATGATCAGATATTCCTGGTGTTGTAGGTATACAGTATATATAGGTACACATACACATGCTTATTTATTCATGCACTTTAGACTGATAAGCACTTTTAATCATATGAACCAGCCAATGACTTTACTTTTCCTTCCTAAATATATCCCATTATTATAACCAGCAAGTCTTTCTTTCATTTGTATCCTCCACAACTCCACTTCTGCCCCCTTCCTCCTCTCCACATCACTTTATTATCCAGTGTTTCTTTAGAGGCTATCCTGTGATATACACAACTAATTAATGTTAGAAGCCTGGTTTCCTTCACCGACCTGCCATATGTAGGTGTGATAGATACCACCGGTGGGCTAAAGGGAAAAATGGCCACTAGTGGGTCTAAAGGTGGCTACCTAGCACTCTATAAATTGCTCAACAACTCTGCCGCTAGCGTTTAATCTGCACCACCCCAGTGATCTTAAGCAGTGTTAGCACTTTACGGCTAAATGGCATTTTAAAATAGGTTTCAAAAGCAACTAGATTCAGCAGACTGTCAGTGCTCTTCATGTCACACCTCCGATGTGCCGTAACCTGGGCTAAATTTAGATATGACTCATCAGCTCATACCTAGTTGAATTTGCATGTTATCAGGTGACATTTTCATGAAAATCTGGTCGGATTGACTCTTGATATTATTTGCAATTTACGGATGCTCTGTCTCTGCACAACACTGCCAGGCGTCTTCAGGTTTCACACGATAGTGTTGAAAATTATGTTAAATTTATCCCTTATGCGAGTGACTCAGGTAGGTGTGCGAGCGTCTGTGCGAGAGCGAGAAGTATACGCGCTATTCTGTCAGCTAAGTGTGAGTGAGCTCATCAAAACAATGACCAGTAGACACACAGGCGTCAAACTCTTCTCTAGATAAGGTGTTCTAAGCCTACTATTATCTAAACTCTTTGTGCATAGGGAGGCGTGTGGGGTGGTGTTTTCAGGGGAATTCCCTCTAGCACTTTTTCTCTCTTTCTCTCCCTCACTCTATCCTGCACTCTCTTACTTACAAAATGAATATCACATTCAGTTCGAGGAAGGAAGCACTTGACTCCAGTGTGTATAAAATTGTTATTGTAATTATTATTTAACAATGACTAAAGGAAAAGTTTTATATATGCCTGTAACAACCCAACACAGACAACATACCATACAGTTCGATCCAAACAGCCTACCAGGTCATTACTGCTATTTATTTAAGTCTTTCTAAAGTGTTTCTATAAATCTTCTAAATGTAGACCACAATGCATGCCCTTTGTAGCTGTCTGTATACATGTTAGTCTCTTTCTGTGTCTCTCTCCTTCTGTATCATATGCACCCCGAACCCTGTAATCTTTCTTAGCCATAATATGGTCCAAATGACACACCCTGCCCTTGCTCCATTTTTTTCCTCATTAAATGAGGTACCAGCAGAGCTGCGTTTAAGCCTAGTGCAAAGGGAAAATTACAGTTCCCTGCACACTACACTTTGATATCAAAGCCTGTATCTTATATACACATACTTTCAAATGGTAGTCTATAAAACCTATTATTACTTTGTGTAACCTGAATATGGAAAGAAAGAAGTTTTTCCATGCACTTATTTTTTGCATTTGTGTATTTTGCTATACAGAAATATCATGACCAATATCAGTGGTCAAACATCATTCTGTGTTGTACAATATTTAATTCATAGGTGTATAGCAGGTTTTTTAAATGAGCTGTACAAGCTGTTGGCTTGCCTATCTTTACCCCAGATTACTGTCACACCTCATGTGGACATTCTGATGGACTTGAAGGCATACAGTTCACATTAACAATGCTAGGTCTGTTCAGCAGACCTATATCTTTATATGATGCACCTCATTAAAGAGTCATTCTGGGCAACGGAGGACAATTAACAGTGAGTGACTTCTCTGGTCTATTGATCATCAGCTCCACCTACACACACCTTTTTTCACTATAAAGGAATGTCAGTATCAAAGTCGTTGTTAAGCCCTGCCTGTCATTAGTCTGTCTATGAGCTCTTAATTTCTTGTAATTTCTTTCTTTCTACTCTTAATTTCTCTTGGGGTCATGTTTGCTTTTTGCCTCATTCTTTAATACACTGCTTTGTGTCATCATGTGCCCCTGTTTCTGCTGTTTTTGGTTCACGGAAGCTTATTTCATGAGAGATTCACTGATAAATGGTATGTGACTCACCCTGTTAGTAACACTGACTATATGTGACTATATGTCACTGACTACATGCTAATAACACTAATTGACTGATGGTAGCATCTTCAAATCATTTGTTCTATGTCTCCGGCATTAATTATAATGTAATAGCTATGGGACACAGGAACATCATGTGCTACCACAAAACAATTGCTGGAGACAAGGAACTTCTGTCATTGAATAAATACATAAAGAGTGAGGAGGCATGTGAGTTTTGTTGTCTGCTCTTAATTCAAACTGTAAGTTTACCATAATAAATCATATGCTGTTTGTCTGTTAAGGCTAATGTACATTCAACCAGTCCAACCCTCTGGGAAAAACATTATGTCATATATTTATCTAAAAATAAAAAAAATTGCTTTATCCAGGTCAGGGTAGACATTGTGGTGGATCTAAATTGTATTCAGGGAATACTGGGTGTGAGGCAGGGACACACCCTGAAAGTTACACCACACACTCACAGACTCATTTACACCTAGAAGCAATTCAGAGCCACCAATCCATTTACCAGTATGCTTTCATGGAGGTGGAAATTGGTGAACCCAGAGAACACCCACGCAGAAAGATGGAGACAATGAGAAACTCCATATAGGCTCCACATAGAAACTGATTTCAGGATCAAATTAGGGATCATGTAGCTGTGAGACACCAGAACTACCCACTATGTCGCCATGATGGCATCTTAATTTCAACTGATTACACTGCACAACAAAATGTAGTTTTTTGTTGTTCTCACCTACAGTACTTTTTACCCTTTTTATCCTTCATGTATATGTTACAATACTTGTTAATAAATAAGATTTTTGCTCTTAAAATAGGTTTAAACCTACTCCTAAAATTTACAATTGTATGATTTTGGCCTCAGGAACATTCCTCTTCAGTGTCCAACACACATCTACCAACATAGAGGGGCTCCCCTTTTCCTTGGTACTGCTTTTCCATGTCCATGTAAGTTTACTGGAATAGAAAATTATGGGTGATGGAGAAATTCTGAAAATATATTTAGATTCAGCCTGCAAAATATATATAAACAGCTATTTTTTTTTTTGCATGGGACAAAATCTTTGTAAACCAGTGTTGTTGTTCTTGAAGCAGTACTACAAATAGTATGACCAATGTGTGGCAAAAATAAATAAACAAATGCAAACAGAAGCTACACATTTTTTTGTCTTATACTCCTGTTCACATTACATCACATAGCCTGAATTAACACAGATTTTTTCTTCTTTGCAGGATTTAGGAGATCTGCAATTTTCAACTGACAGTCTTCATTTGTTTCCTGATGGGAACAACATAGATGTAAATTGTCCAGTTTGAACATCAAAAAAAAAACAACAAGGCCCTCATGCTTTCAGCAGCATGTTTATGAAGCATACAGTATCAAAGCATATGCGGGTCTAAAACTTCAATGTTGCCTCTTGTCTTCAACTTTTGTGAGCAGAACTATATAATGGCATTAAGAGGATCGGTGTAATTAGTAGGACTTTAATAGCAGGTGGTATAGGGCTGTTTGGGTCAGTTAGAGACAGCCTCCAGCAGGAGTAAATAAAAAGGGCCTGTCATGGGTGCCTGCTGCGCTCTGTCCTGTAATTTAGAGTGTGTCTCTGCAGCCTAATCACTGTCTGACTGCTCACTGTTATTACCTGTGCTCACGAGAGGGAGAGGCTCGCTGTCGGTGTGGGTGTGGGTGTGTGTACTGGTGCCAGTGAGACAGACTGACCTAAGGGCACTCATTAGACATGAGGGACACTAACCTACAGCCTGAACAGCTTACATGTTTTACTCTTTAGCTCTCTTTTTATCCAGCGAACAGAGACTCTGATAATAAAAAAAAAAACGCTGCACTATTCAACCCTGCTGTTTTTTCCCTCCCCATGTTTTGTTCGGTGCTCTAAAATCTCAGGTGCTTCTTCTTCTTTTTAATTAAATGCCATTATCACAGCTTTTCAGGATTCTCAGGGACATATATTACCACTAGAGTATAGTTGGACTGAATTTCACTGTTTGAATACAATTAGAATTTTCCCAATATTTACATATTTAAATATGTACATATTCAAAGGCAAATATCCACATTTGAATGTTTAAAAGTCCATGTTGAGCTGAATGTAAGGATATTGAAACACATTTCCTCATTTTTAAATGACCTTTGTTTCAAATGGCTCTGATAAAATGGGTAAATGGCTCCAAGAATGTTCATGTACTGATCTTTGATGATGTTTTGCATTTTTATTACGCATCCTTCTAAACATAACAATGTATGTGTCTTAAAAATTATTATACAGCAGGCAGTATGTTTACAACAGTCATTTATTTTCCTGTAGCTGAATTGCAGTGGGTATTCTGTTCAGTCCACCATGAAATACAATAAGCCTATAGTGTCATTATGTCATTATGTTATCTAGCCTAGAAGCTCTTACAGCCTGACTGAGTTGGAGGGTCTTTAAAAAGATCATTTTGTGTGAAGATGACAAACATTTATGTGAGTCTTAAGAAAGTAATTTTCAAACACATTTGAATAGCTAACTCTTTTATACTTTAATTTGAACCCTGCTGCAGAAATGTTGCTGTTTAACAGTGTCCTACTGACAACTAAACATTTTCCTACTAACTAATAGGAAAGGTACAGTATGTATTTTCACGAGTGAGGAATGTATGTCCGGACCGTAAGACTAGTCCTAGGAGTTTAAATTGGTAATGAAATCAGTGACGGATTTTTTTAAACAACGTGTCATGAATGTGCTGCACACTTAGCATGGCCACCTGTGTCCAATAGCAGAGAATGTTTCTGCTCTGTCATTTACCTACCAAATTTACCTGAGCCAGAGACATCAGAGCTCAAAGCAGAAGGCAGCCTATCATTTCAACTGCCACGTCAGGTGATTGCAGCGTTTACACAGTGTAACTGAAAATGTCTGTCTTCTGTACAAAGATGCATTATTAAAATAATTACAAGTAGGACCTAACTGGTTACATGGTTACATAAACACTCAATGCGACTTTAAAGTCTCTTTGTAGCAGCACTTTTCACTTCAGTTTGAAACTGGGATTTGAATGGTAAAAAGTGCTCTGGCCTTGAATAATAAAAGGATGTATGTGAGGATTCTTCCGCTTTAAACTAGTTTAGTATAAAACCATCATCACTTTTGTTACTCTGACAGTGATCTTGGAAACTATGGAGACATGAATACTGCCCATGCATGAGATATTTAAATTTATGTCCCAACAGTTTGGCATTTTGGCACAGGAAGCTGTCTCCTTCTGTCCTTTCCACTTTTCTTTAAATAAAAAAACATGAAAGGAGTGCCCAGCTCTTAATGCATTGTTCATTACAACATTACAACCAGATGTTCCAAGCAATACACATGTAGGATGAAGGATTAAGCTTTACTAGGTCTCTTTAGTAAAAGAGAGGGGGAAACTGAATCGAATCAGGATATTTCTTTTAAAATGATTCACTGGACAGCTTTCAAAGGCCCTGCCTACATAGGGAAGTTCCAAGAGCTGAGAGTAAAAGAGAGGAAATGATAGTCTTTAAAATACCAAATGGCATGCATGCAATGGTTTGCCGAAAGAGAAAGATTGGCCCTTTTTTTCCATTTTACAATTACATAGTGTGGCTAACAGAGGCCATGTAGGACAGAATTACTGTGCAGTGATGTAATGAGATGGTTTTAATAGTGGCATAAGACCAAAAGGCCTAATAGTTTGTGATGAGATTTTCCTGTTTTGTTATTTTATTAATTTTTTTTTAATTTAACTTTTTGAATGTCAAAACTTCTTAAAGCATGTTGTATTTACTGCTTTTAATTGTACCTTGAATCAATGATTTTATATTTCTTATGTATATTGTAATTTGGCTGTGGGATTGTTTCTGGGATAAGAATCTAGTGCTTACAGGCTGCATACAAATGAATAAGGTATAAAGCTGTCCAAGTAAAATGATCACTGTGTACACTCAAGTGCCAGACGTACTTAGCTGAAGAAGAACTTTAGCTGGCATTCCATGGGACCTCTAGTATGTCTCCAAATGTCTCCGTCAGGTGAACACTATGTGTGTCTCCTTTCTGATGAGTTACACCCGATCATGTCCTAAATTTAATCTGATGGGTTTGGCCTCTTCCAACAGGACAAAACACATCTAGAGACACTAAATTATGGTGCACTCATTATGGAACACACCTCTTTGGGTGTTTAAAGGTTTTGAGATCTTAACATTGTCGATAGCATCAGGGATGCCATACACTGTGCTGTGGAACACAGAAATCCTACACCTCGGAATACAACAGAATTGTGGACCATTCTGCAGGAAGTCTGGTGTTCATTGAATATTTCCACAGTCTTGTGCAGTTCAAGTATTAGACTGGTGAAACAGTTTTTTTCTGGTACTTTAGTGTGTGTATGTATGTATGTACTGTAAAGAGGAGATTGTGAAGAATGTAAAAAGCCTGGAAATCATATCAAATTGACAGAATGTTGAAAGAGAAAGTGGCGTGATTGACCTACTGTGCTTGCACACAGAGGACTTTGCCCTCCACATTCAACCCATCCATGGGTATAGATTCTTTATCATAGTGTAGAGATTAAGTCCATCAGAACAATCTCTGATGATTGTTTAAGGTCTCATACTTTGTTAACACACACCTCTCTCTCTCTCTCCCTCTCCAAAAATAGAGCAGATTTAGTCCTTCAGACCCCTACTTTCCTCCTCTCACATACAGTACACGCAGGTTACAGATAGTGCTGCTTCACAGATAGACGTGGCACCAGACAGACTGATAACTGCACATACTCGTCTGGGAATTCGTTTTCAAGACATTGGCAAATGATTGCACAATTGTGCAAACACACATGTATGATAAATGGCTGGTGGTCTGTTGAACAAGTCAGTCTGCATCTGTTATTCAAGGACACAAAGATAAAAGTTCCAGGATAGTTCCAGGACATTTGGTTTTCTCTCACACACTGTAACTGTTACACCTTTTTCAGTCATTCTGCACTACAACTGTTGCTGGTTCCAGAGCCAAAATACTACTTGTCTGAAATTGGGTGGGATCATTATATATATTATATCGATCATTATATTGGGTGGGGTCACCATATAAACAGTTCTATGCTACTGGATGAAATCACATGACAATTGCATAGACAGTGCCGGATTATAAAAAATGAATAGTGTGTTAATGTATCCATTGTCTAAAATCTTCTACAGTTGGTGTAACTATATTCATTTTATATTTTATATTAGTATATTAGTATATTTCTGCTATCTTTTAGTATACAATTGGCTGCAATGCTTTGTAAAAAAAAACTATGGCTGAAATAAACCAAATCAATTACGAAAATTTTCTTACTTGTTTAATAAAACAAGTCTGTTATGTACAATAGATATTATAAATGTCATATACTGGGAGCAGCTCATAAAGCATCATATTTAACACACCCTTTTTCTGCCAGTGCTATGTTTTTGAGCTCTCTCATCTCATTCCATTTGTCAATCACATTGCCTTCCTATCTGTACATCTTCTTCAAACGTGCGTCATAGCGTCCAATCTCTGGTGACCAATGACAAACACAATGGGTTCATTGAGAAGCAAAAAGCGAGAGATGGATATTTTTTCAGGAGAGGACAATAGGCACTCTCCTTCATTTGCCTTCCCCCTTTCATCCCAGAATGTCCACAAGGGAACCGATTGATGGAGAAACTTTTGAGGAGACACATCACGTTTAATTAACTAGTGGTAATGATCTCATTATAGGGAAGAGCTTCTGTATGAGAATCCAGGGTTCACACACACAGTGGAGAGGTGAGATTGAGGTCAGTGGAACAAAACAGGGCTGAGGAGAGGTGAGAGAAGGAGAAGGGAGAACATCGAGATGTTGGACAGCCACCCTGAGTCTAAAATCATTTTCCTGAATTATAAGTCTTCATAATATTTTCTTTAGTAGATAAATGGTCCTTAATGGAGAACAGAATGTCATGAATTCCTCTGAAGCCAAAGGATCTATTCATGTAGCCGTTTTTCTTTTAAGAGATGAGAGTTAATCTCTTGATATCACTAAAACAAACATTCTTTTCTTCATTCCACGAAGTTAACCTTGTCTGGGAGTGTTTTTGTTTGGTCTGCCAGTTACTGAATGGCCTCTTACACTTTTCTGTTTGACAACTATATTCATATACCAGAGAAAGATGTTGCAACATAAACACAAAACGGACCGCATTAACAAGACACGGATGAGATGTCGTCAGACAAACCATCTTCTGACTGCCGCCCGAATGTGTTTGACAAACTAGAAGGATGAATAACTGATTAAAGACAAATGATGAAGGAAAACTAATATGGTCGGATTATAATTCACTGACGGCATGCTAACACACTAATTGACAAATGATATAAAAAGAGATGAGACGCATAATAACTGCTAAAGATGAGCTACAGAGTAAGGGAAAGGGGAAGGGAAGGAGGAGATACAGTCAGATACAAAGTGAGCTCTAGGAACGTAGTTAGAGAGAGAGAAAGGAGGGGAATTTCTGAGCAAGTTCTTATCTCCAGACAGGCAGGGCCAGAGTGATAATACGCTCCGGAGACAACGTCCACTCCCATCCCGCACCATGACCTGCCAGCCATAAGCGTGTATATACAGGGTGGAGTACTTAACTTTACAAATACAGTGCACTGCACATCCTAACCAGTAACCCTTCCTAATGACCAGGACCAGTTTTATTTATTCATCTGTTTTCATCAAGCTTTGTGAATTTGTGAACTTACTGCAGCTAACATCAAGTTTGACCACCAGTCTGAAGGCATATTAATTAAATACAGGCTATCAGTGCTACTTTTTTTTAAGGCGAGTTCTGGTATTTGACCTTTTGTCATGTCTGGTGTTAGAATGACTTCTGGCACACTGGTCAATCCAAAATAAACAAACCAGCAGACAGCTTGGTATGTTTCAGTCACTCTGAACTGTAACTGCTGCATCAAACTGGAAATGACACATAAAACTCACATACTCACAAGTGAACTGCTTGCTAATTAATGATTAGTAAAATGATTATCACTACAGTTATTAAATGTCAAGTTATAAGTGAGTAAACACCCTTAAGTTAGTTCAACATCTGATATAGAGTGTGGGACTTTGTATCATATAGCCAGATGCATACAGATGCATCACACACACTTTGGGGCTTTCTTAATTAATCCTGAATGTTAAGGCACATAGCGAGTTCCTTTAAAAAAACAGGATACGTCTTTTTTCACTAAGTCTTCCTCAGTGCTGATACAAGGCCCAGCTGTCATTAAGCTGTTTGCTTTGGGCAGCTTTTTTGGCTGGAAGCCACCAGGCCTTTTGGCAACTAATATAGGGTGAAATTAATCATTCTTATGCAAACATCATGCACAATAAGCTGAAAAAAAGAGGCTAAAAGGCTCTATATTTGCACACATACACATGAGGGCACAGATATTGAAGAGCTTATGATGAAAGCTGAAAAGGGGCTTATATATTGATCCATACACCGAGCAGTAAAACACTAAAGCAAATATCTACCACATATAAGCACATCACCTTTATACAAGGCAGTGTACAGTATGATACAGTATGTAACTAATGCACCTGTTTGTGTGTGTGTGTGTGTGTGTGTGTGTGTGTGTGTGTGTGTGTGTGTGTGTGTGTGTGTGTGTGTTGTGTGGTGCATGGGGGTATAGGGGGTTTAAGGACTTTCTGCTGGCTTGCTAAAGGCTGTCTTTGGTGGTCTCCCTCACTCCCCCAGGGACATTCTCTCTGGCCAATGTAAACAAAGATTAAATAATGGCCTCGACCCATGTAGCTCCCTCTCATCCTCTGTCACACTAGTATACACACTCACACACACACACACACACACACAGGGTGTGTTTTGAGTTTCTAGTAATCTCTGACTAGCCCTTGTTTGTGGTTAGTGATTATGAGGCAGTATGCTCTTTGAGACACATGCGCACACACACACACACACAAACACACACACACACACACACACACAAGGTAATCACCTCCTAAACTACACTGACTGTGACAGATAAACATAAATATTTGCTCTGGATGTTGGCTCAGCTACTGGGATTTAGCAGTGTTCAGATCAATTGATAATGTTATCAAATTACAAAACCTAAATAGTTGAGATACCAAAGGAACGCTATCGTAAGATCACACAAAATGTGCTCTCAGTCTTGACTGTTGTCTAATTAGTACCTGTATAGGTCTGTGTCTATGTCTGAAAGGCTTGTTTGCAGGTTAAGTCTGATTACCAAGAGGCTAAAAGCAACATTAATATTGTGTCAAATGTAATTTTAGATTATAGGTGAGATCACTGTAATGAGCCTGAGCCCACTAACAGCAACTTTGAGAGAAACCAAATTACCTGGATCAATAAGCCAAATATCATAATGCAGTTTGAAAGCACTATCTGTTGAAATTGCCACTTTCTGGAAGTTTAATGGTGCATTTGCTAGAGCTTTCATTATCTCAGGCTACTAAGTCATGTCTATGCAGACTGTTATGTCTAGCATGTGTACTTATACTAGATTAGAATAAGGTAACTATATGACATCTATAATACTATCTATGTGTTTTATGCAGACATGAAAGTGAGTAACCATACTGTATATTCATATTAAGTTAGCAGTCATTTTTTTATATGCATAGACACTAATTAAAATCGATGGTAAACTAGGTCACACAGTATTCACCTTCCGACTGAATGGGAATCTGAGAATGGAAAGGCTAGAGTAACACGAACGTGCACTAAACTTGTAGATGCTCTTACTATTGTACGTGTCATGGGAATAAGTCTATATCCAGATGTGTACGTTTACACCTTATTCTGAAATATTTAGAATCTCCAGAAAACATTCTCATGGGTATGAAAAGTCAACAAGACAAACCATCTGAACTGTAGTGAAAATAATCATGTACACTAATATCACTGGTTAACGAGGGTTTTGTCCCACGCAAAAAAAAAAAAAAAAAAAAAAAAAAAACCCTGTTTCTTGTGTATTTTA
>JAOVVF010000051.1:11112110-11124482 GCA_028565595.1 Duopalatinus emarginatus
CTATGTCCCTAAATCATTTAAATTAGCAGTTATTAAACCTCTAATTAAAAAACCTAATCTGGACCCCTGCCAGCTGTGTAATTACAGACCAATATCGAATCTCCCCTTCATTTCCAAGATATTAGAAAAAGTTGTAGCGCAACAGTTATGTTCATATCTGCATAGTGAACATGCCTCAGTAGGCATGCCTTATGAAAAAATTACATATATACATTTAATGCATGATCATGACATGTTTTGCATGTGATTATGTGACTAATATGTATTGGCGTGTCAGTGATTCACATGAAAAGTTCAAGTGATGGTAATACAGTCAAGCCAAAGTGGTTCCTCAGTGGAACAGATTATGGGTTGTGGGCTCAGCGTGAACTGTGGTTGGTGTGGTACAGTGGTAACATCATTGGCTCCCATGTGAGAGACCTGGGTTCGATTCCTGGTCTGGGCAGCCAGTCTGTGCCACACCAATAAGGGTCCCTGGGCAAAGCTCCTAACACTACGTTGGCCAACCTGTAATACCAGTAACCTTGTAAGTCGCTTTGGATAAGAGCATCTGCCAAAGGCCATAAATGTAAATGTGGGCTTAACCTGACTGCTGTAAGCTACGTTCCTTAATGAACCATTAAGACAACAAGGGGGAAAATTCTCTTAATGGGTTGGTCCAGCGTGGGCACTTATTGTGGCTCTAAGCTAATAATTACACAGTTGTGAGTTTTAAATCTCTGACTGCCAGAATCTTTACCCACAGTTGGCTGACTTGTGCTCCCTTTTTAAATGGAGTGATATATTAAATACACTATAATTGAAATCTGTCAGTCTTTCTGTTTGATGTAGGTAACCATTTGGTTTAATGATTTAACAGGCTTGAGATGTACTCAAATACAATTTAAAGAAGAACATTTACGCCGTGTTCTGCCTGTTCTTGTATCCTGTCCCAACCTCAGATTGACCTTATATAGCCTGTGTACTGACTCACAATCATTATTAAAGTTTTGTGCTTCTGTTTTGTGCTTTACACCTTTGAAAATTGTATTAACAGTTTAAAACAGTATCACTGTAAGACTCTAACATTACCAAACAAAATCATTTACCATGAATAAAACATTAGAAATAAACTAACAGACTGTGTTGCAGATGCTCTGCATATTGAAACACATTTATTTAGCATTATTGAAAGTCACATCACAGACTGATTAGGAAGCAACCATTTGTAACTGTTATAATATATAGTAAGTAAACAAACTTTTTCAATGACTTCACAACATTAAACATACCTATAAATAAATAAAAATATGTTATAATTCTATAATTAATAGAAGGAATAAACATTGTAGCATTGTCCAGCAACTCAGTTTTGTGTCATGGCTGTGTCACACTGCCTCATCATTTCCTATAAAAACCCAATATGTTGCATAATTTTAACTGAAAATAAATTAGGTGAGTTTTTATTTTAGCCTACTTTGTACAATTAACCACTGGCACCAGTTCATATTGGTCAACGTGTCGTGTATTTTTTGTTGTTGTTGTTTGTACTGTTTTCCACTCATTCTCAAAGCCCCAAATTTTAGATGTTTTTCCCACCTGTTTTTATGTTCATTGAGTATCTCTTATCAAGTATATATGCACTCTACACCTAACATATACTATAATGCATTACAGGTCAAATACATCTGACGAAGTGTTTCAGTGAAAACACAGTAAACATGCATAATGTCCTATGTGAAACAGTTCCAACAATTCAGACAAAGACATGGTGTGTGTAAGCTCTGTTTATTAGCCCTTTTAGTTTGCAAAGTATTTGGTTTTCCATGCAAGCCTCTACCAAGCTGTCTAGTGAGTTTGTATTCCCAGTTTCTAATCTTGCGCCTTTCTCTGATTCTGATTCTTGCCTAATCTCTGAAATCCTGTCTGAGCGTCTGCCTGTTTTCTACCTCTGCCATCGGATCTGTGTTTTGTATTTGTTTACCCAGTTGTTTTAATGTACAGATGCATTTGTGTCCGCTCCTGTCTCCGTGAGTATCTCTGCACTCTACACCTAACACGTAATATAAAGTCATTACACGTAAACTAAATGTGAAAAAGTAAATCAGTGGAAATTCACTAAACTTTCATCATATCTTATGTAAAGGAGCTCCAGCAATTTAGACAAAGACTTAGTAGAAACTCATGGTAAAAAGAAAAAGAGAATCAAAATAGCAGGAGAGTGCCTCACACACACTATAAAACACTCACACTGTGTGGTCTGTCTGCCTGGTTAAGGACTGTGGTTATGCTAAGAAAGCAGTTATACTTTTTCTCCACCTCTTCTCATCAGCGTGTAACTTTGTGTGAGTCTGGATGAAACTATTGCCCCATGTTGCTGCTGAGTGTGGATGGCGAAGTGGGCGATTAGGAGGCGCTCAGCCTAGCTTATTAAAGTTTGGTTTCTTTGAGGGGAGGGGGGGTCTTTTGGAGTGAAAAAGGAGCTAATTTTACCTGTCACTCAAAATAAATGACGCCAGCTCCCTACTGCTCAGCACTTACGGTGGTATAATAGTGCAGCGTTAAGCTGAAACCACTTCCCAAGATCATGGCTTGGGTAATGAAACATGCCATTCTGTACAAGGTACTTGCCTGCTGCCTAAATCCATCCACTCAGACATTGTAAACTTATGGATTAGGTTGAGGCCTACATGCAGTAGGTACCTCAAATAGTGTATAAACAATGAAAAATCTGCCATTCCTAAACAAGCTTAAGTCTTTATTAAGTATAATGAGCTACTACTTACATTAAATGGGTGATGTTAAAAACTGTACAAGGAGGAAGGATTACAGAGGAACATTTGGGAAATGAAGATCAGCAGGAGATGAGAGGATGTGGGAAGTGTGAGAAGCACAGGGACCGGCAGGGAGTGAACAAGCAGACATGAAGATGGAGACAGAGATGGAGAAAAAGTTGGTTTCTCATGCAGCCTCCCCCCAACAGCAACCTGATAGCATAATGAGCTTTGACTCCTGCCAACGACTTCCCTTTCCCTCACTTTCACATTCACTCTCACATCATATACACGTATACACAATCATGCACACTGTACACACACATACACACCCATACTCACTTGCACACCCACCATTAGTTAGACGCTTGCTGCTTGCTATTTATATGCATTTTATTAAACAATACAAGCTAATTAAAATGTCACTTGTAGAGTACTTAATGCTTCTTGTTTTTAATAGAGGTAGAAAGGTGCCATGGTGTACCAGAGGAATGACAGGCATTGTGTTAGTGCAATTTAGAAATCACAGCCCAAGGCGGGGCTGGGTTGGTGTACAATACAGTGCATGCCAGTCAAACAGAAAGAGAAGAAAGTTTATATGAATGGCGGGTGTTACCGGTTTAGGATCATTATTATCACCCTGAACTTCCGATTAAGCTTAATCTAACAGGATGGAACACAGGAACGGAGATGAGGAATGTCTGTAAACTGAATTGTCGTCAAAAGCATTGAGTTGTTTGTGTTCTGGGTGTTCAGGTGAGTCCTGTCTGTATGATTTACCTACAGAGAGAGTGTGTAGAAGCATTGTCATATCATGCAAAGCAAGCAAATGATTTCTTCGGCTGCAACAATTTTGAGGGAATTTCTGACTGCAAGAGACAAAAGAAGGAAAGACATTTCTATTTTGAGCAAGTTTATTGTTTATTTTGTTCACAAACATCTGACATCACAAGTGAAGATACAAGAAATGGCAAAGCATAGCATATCAAGCATATAAACAGCATGATTAAAGACATACACAAACACACAGATTGGTTTTATTTGGGGAAACCCAATGGATTTTCCATTATAAAAAAATACGGCATTGTTTATGATGATCGCATATATCACCTGCCAGGGCTGAAAACTAAGACTGCATTGGTTAGGTGGTGAGGCCTTCGGTGTGTGTGTGTTCCTGTACAGTACAGTGACAACAAATAATAACACTGATGCTTAATGATACTAACATCATATCCACATTAGTCATTCAATTTGTTGAAACACAAGAGACTAGAATTGGAGATTAATATAAATACAGGTTGCAGTCCAATGTCCCTTATAAACTGATCATGTGTTTTGAAAGTGAAGTGATTGACCTTGACCACAGAGGAATCTGATCTCCACGTACAACCTGTCCGTGCAGTTTAACACACACTAGGGGGCAGTGAACACACTTGCCTGGAGTGGTGGGCAGCTGCTATCCATGGTGCCCAGGATGGGTTAGGTCATGTCTTGACAGAACGAGGGAGCAAGGCAACAACCTTCTGGTCACAAGACCGGCTGCTGAACCTTGAGGAGTAAAAACATGGTGTTGTTGATGTGGTGGTGGTCTTTTTTAGTACTTAGGGGAAAACGTTTCAGCTAGGCATTTTACAATGTGGTGGTATCTGAAGTTGAAATTTCCAGTTGAAAACTGAAGCAATCTGGATTAAAATTGCAGCTCAACATTTCTTTTGCATCAATTATGCCCTGCTGCACGATAGTATATGTTCGGGTTTAAATGTTGCTATGCCATGTTTCTGCTTACAGTCTGTAACATAATTCAGTTCTTTTTTATTCAGTCCTGTTTATTCTCAGTAATAATGCATACTACTACGTGTTTCCAATTAAACAAGCATTGTACAAATATTTTATAACGTGTTTTTGTAGAATTTATAAGGCTTATTACAAAACTTATAAGATGATATTGGAGGTTTTACACAACATTAGTTTTACTTTTAACAGAGACAAAAACAACCATCAGTTATCATTATGAGTGGATTGATTGAGATACTTTTATTTATTTGGCTAGCATGTGACATATGGTCAGATGCAACATAAATATTCAGCAAATATCAATACATTGGAAAGAATATATATATATATAATATTATTATATAAATAAAGTATACATTCAACAAATCATTAAGGGAACTATACTAGGATCATGGAATTAAAAGAATCTTAACAGAAAATCAACAGAAATGTGAGTAAATATGTGGAAAGGAAAAGGAAAATGTCTTTACAGTCAGTGTTTCTTGTGTTCAGTTTTTCACAATAAGGGAGTGGTTAGTCTAATAACATATCAGCATGCACACTAAACAGTTAAATTACTAAATATAATCTTTGTTGTACTACAAACATTAATATATCTTAATATTTTATGTATGTGCAAACATTAGTAGTTATAGTTATAGACAAACCCTGCAGACAAACTCAAATTATTGCCAGTTAAGACTAAAAAGCTAACCTTCTAACTCTATAACTGGAAACATGATGAACCACAGAATATTTCTGCATTATGGTACATGCAAATCTAATTCTCACACTGTTTCCGTTATACTGCATTGGACGTCTGTTTTATATTTGAGCAGACAATCCTTATGTCATAATACTGACAAATTTCTTGAGGAGAAAAACAAGAAACGTATATCCTGTTCAGAGGTCTTCAGTCTGAACTGAACCTATTAGAACGTTTGTGTGTGTGTGTGTGTGTGTGTGTGTGTGTGTGTGTGCATGTGTGGTGAACGTGTGGGGTATAGGCTGTAAGTTTAACAGCAAAGGTCTGTAAGAGAACTCATAAACATGTCACTGAGATCTTGACCTTGCAGTAAACAGCTCCCCTTTCTACAGTCACTCTGACTTCCTCTACATCACTCTTTCTCTCCTGTATGAACCTAGACCATCTATCCCCCCACCTTTTTACTGTTTTCACCACCGTGAGTTAGCATATACATAGATAGTCATTTTACTGTATTTGTTCACACCGTGTGGTAGAGAATGAAGCAGCTAACATGTCAAGTAACAAACTCAGGTTAAACTTTTCTTAAACACATGTTGTTTCATTGATCTTACTTATATATTTGAGTCTATGATCCACAGGGCTACCTTTTTAGTTTTCACCTTTGCTACAGGATTTCCCTGTACTTTCCAGGGTCTTCTCTGTGTTTCTTCGAAATAACAGGACCTTTTTGTGCGGAAGTGCTGAAGGTAACTTTTTAACAAGTAGCTACTTAAATATTAGTATTAGTAAACTGTGGCATGTAAGCGCATTACCCCAGGTACATACAAATAATTCACTAGAAGCCAAACTGTTAGGTTAATATATTATAGCCTTGTAACAGGAATGTTTGTTATAGCCTATCATGTTTAATAAATAATGATCGACTTGTTTTATAATTTGTAGTATTAATGTTCTAATTAGCTGCTAAGAAAAAAGAGGAAGTGACTTTTTTATGGACGTCCTACAACATCAGAAGTAACTATAAATGGACAAGAACTCACCCCACTGCTGATTATTTTTACCTCCAGGTGCACATTTGTTGTGTTTTATTCCATTCCTTATTATCTTTAAACATATTTGCCAGCTAAAACAACAAGACAACAGCATAACGAAACAATTCACCAGCGCAACAAACAAGAACAACATCTCACAGTACAGACACAACAAATTATCAAACAAATACAACTTTAACATTTATATCTCAAAGTTCAATTTACTCAAATATTTGCGTGCAATAACTGATAGGACCTTGGTTAAAAGGTAAAAAAAATTACAAAACATGTGCTACCACATGAATGTTATATTAAACATCAACCATTTATACATTTAATTTGTTATTTCAAAAAATGTGCTGGTTCTGCTCGGTTATACTCACTAGGCATAATTATTTCTCATTTGTTTATAGTGATTTCTGCAGTTTTTCTTTATAACCATAAGGTGGCTGGCTTCATTATTATCTCCTTATTTTTATAGCTACATTATTTTTGTTATTACATTATCTGCCAGGTGATGACTGTTCATATTACCAACATACTGTCCAACTTCACAGACAGACAGACAGACAGACAGACAGACAGACAGACAGACAGACAGACAGACAGACAGATAGATAGATAGATAGATAGATAGATAGATAGATAATTATATTCATATTCAAAATTCCACACTGACCTATTATATAAAGTGAATATGGTATAAAAAAAAAACCTTGCAATTAAATATCTACACACGTCTGCCCAAGTTTGGTCATGAGAAAAGGTTAAAATTGCTCACATGTCTTCTGTCCTACATTATGCTTCTGTACTTCAACATTTGTCTCAATTACTCATTCTCTATCCCAATGCATCTGTCGCTGTCCTCTTTAAACTGACACCAGCTCTAAACAATCCTCGTGCTTAAATGTTCGCCAGGGAAGCACCGTAAACCATCTGCGAAGATTAATTACTGTGCATTTAGCTGCATAGTTTGGAACAGCAAAAAGCAACTGTCATTATTCACTCCCCCGGCAGCAAATTATACTCCACAAGCCATGTCAGTGCCAATCTCTGCAGTGAACAAACAGATAAATTCACTTCATCAGACGGTTTTATGACACATGATTTTATTAGCGGGAGGATCCGACTGCGCGTGAAGAAACATTTCAATTAGCCTGATTTTCCACAAAAATAACCTCTGTTTTAAAGGTAACAGTTTTGACTAGAAGTTATTGCTATGTGCACTCTTCCTGTCCTATAAAAAGACACCCAAACGAACAAATACGACAGACAGTTTTGTTTGAGGACCAGCCTGATCATGCTGAAACTGGCACAAAAATACAGAAAGTAGTCAGAGAGAATGACTTCAGTGTCTCTCCCACGATAATGATGTGAAAACCTTTTTTTTTTAATGTTATGTGGCCACTGCAGGCAACCCCATTATACTAAGGCTCTACTCCACCCTATACATAATTACTGAGAGAGGTGTGGCCTTTGGCATTCATCAGCAATCACAAGCTCTCCTGAAAGAGCTTTGCATGTACAACCTGCAGCACACAGGCCCAGTCCCAGTAGAAAGAAACATGATAAGATTTTCGGTTTCATTTGATAAATGTCTGCAAAGTGACTTTTAATTTTAATATATAAATATAACAGACAGCTTGTTCTTCACCCTGGATAATAAAATCAATCTGACTAAAGAATTGTTCAACTGACCTTATAAGACCCTTCTATGCCACATTATAGCTTTTTAAAGAATGAGATTTCCGTCTACCACTCTGAGAAAGTGAATCATCACAACATTACCAACCTATTCAAAACTAAACCACAGTCTAATTATACAACTGTTGTGTTAAAAGCTGATCCCAGATCCGCCCAGGCTGTAGAAATAAGTCAATCTAAGCAACAGTGGAGGTGCTATTTTTTAGAAGTCTGGTAGTGGGGAGAGACACAAACTTCTCTCCTTTCAATACTGTAATCCAGGGGCTCTGTGCTCACAATACACATACATTATATCACGGCAGGAGGCCTGAGGCTACGGCTGCCAAGCCAGGGTGTGTGTCACAGTTTAAAAAGGAGCAAAGAAAAAAAAAGATAAGAAGCTTCTCGGGCTAGGAGCCAAATCCGCTTCTGTGAAATCCAGTATTAGTCTCAAGTAGTATTGCACGCAATCTTTTATAGTTTTCCACCCCTTTTCCCTCTGTTACTATCCTGCTGTAGCTACGCCTTTGTGTGAATGGTTTGTTTTACATAAACTCTTCACAGAAAATTCGTTAGAGGGAAACGGGGTATGTTTGTTAACTTTTACGATAATGAAAATTAGTTCTCGTTTTGAATGACATGAACAGGAATGCAAACTTTGGCTCTAAATCTGTGTAGACGTTTGATACATTAGTATGCTCCAGCGATTTCGGTTCCAGTACTAGGGATTTACCTGTCAATGGTGACCAGATTAATGTTCAACTTTCAGCTAAAGTCCAACAAAAATGTCATTATAGCTGGAATAAAGTAAGACTGCCATTTCAGGATAAAAGGCTTACTGGCAGGGGCAGCAGTAAATTCCTGCTGAAGTTCACATCACATCTAGAAATATGTTACATATTCATTAATAATGTTATATCTCCGGCAGATAAAAATGTTCACACAGATATATAGATTGTAGTTAATGCTAGTTTAAAAAAAAAAGGTCAAGGTCAACTTGATTGATTTATTTAGGCATGTAAAGGTCAGTTGGCTTCGACCTGAGCGCAAATACCTTCTTGAACATGCATGTTTATCGATCCATCACTTGAGTAGCTTACAACAGGACTCAGGCAGAGGCATTTTAGCCCTCATTGTAACTCTTACTCCCGTATCTGCACTTCCGTACACACTTCAACAGATCAGTCACACTCAATCACAAGTGCCAGAAGCTCCTGGTCAGGTCTGGCCTTGTTTGGTGGTTTACATAAACCTGTGTCCATTAGAGCCGCAGTGTGGAGTGGGTTTTAGCAGCTGGGGGTCAGTGGCTGAAACCTTGCTCTTAAGAGCCCAACATTGTTCTGCCATCTATGGACGGGTTCCTCAGGCAAGCATCACACTGTCTACCATATGCAGAAGGCTTTCAAGTGCTTGTAGCCACACTGCGTCTACAGATTAGATGATCTTTACTTGATGAGAGTGTGCTAGAAAGGTTTTATTTAATTGCGGTATTGTTAACACACAGCAGCTACGGTTGGCTGAGTGTAAAACCCACAATCCCTGAACATACAAGTTAGGCAGCACTTCTGACTGACGTTAGAACAGAAATACTGTCACTCCAGGAAGAGTCGGCCGCTTCCATACTCCAGGCTGACCTTTTCTTCCCCACTTCAGAGCACTCAGCAGCTCAGAAAAACGCTACCAAAGTAAACAAAAAATAAAATACCAATGTAAAGAGGTTGACATTCAGGGTTTAAGAGGTATAGCCAGTCTTTTAAACATCGCAAGCATTATAATTTCTCTGTTAGAGCAGATTTATATCTAAACTTTACCCTGACATTAGGTTCAATGTTTGGAGAGCAGAGGACCGTGAGGACGTGTTTCCGGTTGGTGTTATGCTGTCTTCAAAGCACGGAGCTCTGCTTGTCCCTTCCTCTCCAGCAAATATTTACATATTCAAGCTATTAAATGGACATTTGTCAGAAAGCCATTACTTAAGTTTCCAAAGCGAGGTCCTTCAGTGTTTTACTCTGGGCATTACACATAAATAGCTGTTGTGGGATGATGGATTGTGCTTCTTTGTTGGGAGTGCCAAGGTTTATTTCATTAGCAAAACTAATAAACATCATCTGAGACATGGAAGACATTTCATATGGCTTAAATATATTAATGAAATGTTTATAATTTAAATTGGTTAATCTTAACAACCAACTGTTTTGAACAAAGCATTTCTGATTTTAAAGTGTGTTCGGATAGGTAAATATGTTGAAAACCGTCAAAAAGCTTCAAATATGTTTTGCAATTTTGACTTACAAAGTCTTTCTGGATTTATTTTTGTTGTGATTATTGACCTATATAGCTACGTATACGTATAGCTAATAGTATAAAACCATTATTTTAGATTTACTTAATTATTAAAAACAAATGTAAATATTTTTAACTTATAAAATTACGTTAATATCAGTGAAACGTGACTGTTACTAAACTAAAACTGTTCATTTTTCCCCACATAATTTTTTTTATTGTATTTACCACTAGCTAGAATATGGTTTGTTGCCTAGCTAATTATATTAGCTACTGGATCTGATACTGGTCAAACCTGGCAATAGCAAACAGGCTGGCTTGGTTAAATATAGTCAGTTCATGTTGGAAACTTTAAACCTCTACATGCTTTTGTTTACATTAGATGGGGATTAGATCCCTCTTTCTAGGGAGGTAGTGGATAAACCTAGTCTTTACTTACTCAACATAATCTGAGGTAGAGCCAGGACTGCTTATCCTCAAGTTCCACACTGCAGTCCAGTGACTTATTTATATCTATATTAAAAAAACACACTGTTACTGTGTTTACTACATTATGTAGCATGTAAAGGTCATGGATTGGATGAGTCTGGATTATTTTCTTCTACAGTGATGAACATGATTGATTGAAAGGTAAAAAGAAATAATTGGACTGAATAATCACTGACTGGATGAGACTGGATTTTTTAAATTTATATTGACTACTTGAAGGGCTTCATTAAATACGCTATCACATAGTGTACTATAACTTATTTTAGCATTATAATGCAGAGCTTCTGATGGGCCAAAAATAACGAGACGAGCGAGAAGCAGAGAGAGACACAGATTCAGGCCCAATAAAACTAGATTGCTGAATAACAACGAGAGCAGTTTGAAGTCACATCAAAACAAATTGAGCTTCTGTAGCACTCTCAGTCGGTGCCTCTTTTACATTTACATGTCAATGCAGGCAGTCTGTTGGGCCAGTGTCGTGGTAAATGAGCAATGCAAATGGTACATAGGCTGCTGGCTCTTTACACACACATACACATACACACACACCATGCAGAACATCTAGTCCAACTCAGGACATGTTTGTGTCTAATTAAGTTATTGAAGTTTTCAGCTTTACGTGGTTCACAGCAATATAAGGATGTTAACCGATTGAACGTGTAAAGACAGGTACGGCCATTTCAAATAAACGATTAAAGTAAGATGCGTAACATTTGTGCTGAAGACAAAATTTCACAAGCAAAACACTTACCCCAAGGTTTATGTGACTAGCAGAGACAGACTTAATCATCTTCCATGTCCTAACATGTTAACTTACAGCACAATTGTCCCGTAACAGCAGTTTGAGGTTTGGATTGTAGAGTTTCGGTATAAAATTAACCTCCATTAACAGAAATAGTCATTCGGTCTCCATGTTATGTGTATTCAATGACAACATATTGTATTAAATGTATATAATTTCTATCAACACTAATTTGAAGTCATGTACTGTACAATTTTCAATTATAGAAAAAAAAGGAATAACATTTTAAATCTCTTAAAAACTTTGTATTAGTATTTTTAAACACACATTAGCAGATGATGACTCAGGCTAGCTTTGAACACAATTGGAGCATTGGCTTGTCTAAACTTTCAGGCTTTTGTTATCATTAGGTGAGCACTAATAGTCCTGAGGGAAGCTATCCCCACTAACGTTAGCGGCTGTTAAGTGGATGGCTTGCTAATGGCATCTTCCAGGAGTTCCTGACTCACAGAAAGATCACCCGAGATGGCTAAGCTGACGCTGACCAAGCACTTAAAACTGAGGTCGATTAACTATAGTGTGGACTGAAATTAATTTTAGTCTGGTATATCAACATACTGAAGAGCAGTTGAGTTTGAAGTCGTGTTTTAGGTGTATATACAGTTACCCTGCAGCCAACAAACAACAATGGAATAATGCAAATAACTTGCACATAAGGTGCCAGTAATGAAACTGTGTGGTTGATTTGTCAGGCATTACATTTCAGTAGGTGGCAAAAGCACTTTGTTTTCAGCGTAACTCTTTAGAAGTCCATGTAGGGTACTGTTTTGAATGTACATATATATTACTAAATTTATCTCTTCACCTTTTTTATATCCTAAATTTTTTTATCCGAATTTGTTTCCAAAC
>JAOVVF010000051.1:11133828-11153257 GCA_028565595.1 Duopalatinus emarginatus
GGGGGGGGGGGGGGGGGGGGGGGGGGGGGAATCCTGTGTTCCTGACTTCTACAACGCTTTCCGACGCACAGTCAAGTATCTCATGTAGTAACATAACTCTACGTAGAGGGGATTTTCCTCATATCGCTCAATAGTGTCTAATAACATGGAAGTGCTGCCCTCTAGTGTTACAACTACACCCAGCTGGGCTCAACAGCCTCATAAATACAGGTGAGTGCATAAGCTGGATATCCTTCTTGTGAAGTGACTCACTGACCACTGTGCTTGCACACAAGGGAATTTGACCCATCCATGCAATAAATGCACACATGCCTATGCATAGTGAATGCATGTGCTTGGAGCAGTGGGCAATGCCAATCTCAGCCCAGGGGGCAGAAACCAGGGACGTTCAGAAGGCTGGTTCGTTATCCCCAAGTGTGTGTGTGTGGTGGTGGTCTAGTAAGATCTGGTAGCTTAGGGGGGAATGGCAAAACCCCAAACTCAGACGCGTGTTTCTTAAACCCTAATTTAATGTCACTAGACATGTGTGGTGGAGCATCGGGCCAAAATCAATCAGGTGAAACTCAACAGAAAGGAAACACACAGTGTTTACCTGTCAGAGGTGTTTGTATACATACCAGAAGTCCCCTGGAATGCCAGCTATATAAACCCTTATACCATTATGGAGCCACCACCAGTCGCTACATACAACTTTAGTGTATAACCCAAGTTTGGTCATGACCAAATGCATAACCTACACAACTTGAGTTTCTATTATTCTGTCAATAAAGTCTTAGACCTATAACATAGGTAGAACAATAAAAAGTAATGAAGTCATGTTCAGAAATACACTATTTTAATTTGGAAGCTGATAAGGTACACACTTTCTGCATGTAGAAAAACATGTGTGCCTCAGTTGGTATTGATTGCTGATTATTATTAGTGAGCACATCTTAGCCTGCAATAGAAACAAAGAGAATCAAAGGGAACTGTGAATGTGTGTGAGGGGGGATTTAGAGGGGGTGTGAAAGGGCCTGCAGCTCTGTTTACACATTACATGCTGATAGTTCACACCTTTAAAGACAGGGATTACAAAGTGAGAACGAGACAGAGACGGTAAGGGAGTGGATCAGGAAAGAGGTGATCAGACGCAGCAGTGGTATCGTCTGTAATAGTCTGTCTCTCTGTCGGTGTGTGTGTGTGTGTGTTAAGGGCTGTTGACTACAGGTCTAACTAACACACTAGACACATTTTCTTTGGTTAAAAAAAAAAAACAACAAAAAAAAAAACCTGCACACTTGCAAGCACTCCAAAAGTAAACTCAGATCAACAAGTGTCACATTAACAGCCTTCACTATGCATCTTCCTTTAATAACACACTAAAGTGAAATTTGGTACAACTGTATGCAAATAAATAAATAACACAATAATAAAAAAAAACAAAGGCTGGTGTTGCTCCATAACAGTATGGCTTTGTTAGGTGGTATTCCATTGGACCTCTGATACGTATACAAACGTCTCTGACAGCTGAACAGTGTATGTGCCTTGCTCATGTCCTGCATTTATTCTGATGGGGTTTGGTCTCTTCCGACAGGACAATGCACCACCAGACACTTTTAAAGACGCCAAATTATGGTCAGAGGAACACTCATCCGAGTTTGGGGTATTACCATTCACAGACAAGTTGCCAAATCTCATCGATTTTGAACACATTTGGGATGCGTCCCAGTCTATTTAGACAATTAAATATTACAAAACTGCCACAAAAATGAAGTATGTTCCAACTGGCTTAAGGAAAAGCAGAAGGCACCTGACTACCATCTGTTGTATAATGACAGCCAGCAATCTTACAGAACATTGGGTCTAGGATTAGGAAATGAGTATAGGCTATTTATGTAGTCACCAGTTTTAATAGGCTGAAAAACATACTGTGACCACTATGTACTGAAATAATTGCAGTTTACTTGTTTCTCCTTTTTGTACAGTCCTTACCTACAGGAAAGGGAAAAAACAGTAGCTCCATTACATGGCACGGTTTTAGTGAACGACTACCAGAGGGAAGAATCACAGTGGAAAGTCACAGGCCACTCATTTACTTATCACCTATCCTAATAAACTACTCTGACCAAAAGACTACCCTCTAATAGGCAAGAATGACAAAACACAATTCACAATGTACTTTTTAGCATGTTTATTACAATACATACATTTCACATTTGACCTTCTGACCCCAGATGACCCTGCCCTGATTCTGATGTGGCGGAGTTGGTATAGTCCAGTCCTCAGCCGTGACCAACACTCTATTCCCTTCTCTCCGGTAGCACTAGCTCCACTCTGTCCGATCAGGGTGCAAAGGAAAATGTGTGACAATAATTTATGAATACAACATATGATATACTAGTAATCACCGCAACTTTTAATAAAACTCTTTTTAAACTCCATTATTAATTAGCAACTGTACAAAGGAATGAACTCGGTTTAATGCAAGCTGCAATAAACTTACTTAAAAAAAAAACATAAGAAAAGAAATAAGAAAAACAAACTTGCTGGAAAGTGTGGAAACCCATGGGGGGAAAAAACGAATAAGACAAGGGGGTTGTTCTTGGGGTCAACTAGACTTCACCAGTGTCACAGGAAGCCAGTTTGGGAGGCAGGTAGACCAAGCTGCAGGAATGGTGCTTTCTCCTCGTCACTCAAAGAGCAAAAGGATCTCATTTATTTCTGAGATTCACTCCTTCTTACAGGCAGGCACTATTGCTGACAGAGGGCACATTAGGGCCATTGGGGCAGACGCCACTGAACCATTGTGGACAGACATGATCTAATCCCATCGAAAGGCATGGACTGGGGGAGTGAAACCTTTATAGTGCACCCAGAGAAAGCAACAAATGGGAAAAATAAAGTCCATTAACCATTTATCAACATTACAATTATTCATATGCAGAGAGAGAGTTGCAAACAAACCAGACCGGGTTTAAAAGGTGAAGCTGTGTGCAGTCAGCAGACACGGATGTGCATGTGTGTGTGTGTTGTGATGTGGTCATTGTCACTAGTTGCCCCCACTGGATCGTCTACCTCCCCACTCCCCCATGCACATAGAGTACATGCTCAAGGCAATGGCTCACCGAACATTGATCTGACGAGCAGGTTTCAGATTTTTTTTTTCCAAAAGCGGGTTTAAAAATCTGCACTCAGATTTTTATATATGGACACCTGAAGATGATGAATGTCCCCAGCTGGAGTTGGTGCTAATTAGGTTCTTTTTTTTCCTTTTACATTTGGATGACAAAAGCTTTTTTGATAGGCATGGCTTCCCATGACTTCATCTACAAAACATATTTACAACATGGAAATAACATCTACAGGAAATCTACATATACACAGCCCCTGGCATGAGCAGGTCCCAAAACTTCTTCACCTCCTCAGGCCCATATCCTCCACCCATCATCCCCCTCCCACGCCCTTATGTCCAAAGCTAACTGCAGCTTCTTTTGAGTAAGACTGGACCCAGAGCAGAACAACAGAACGTCGGTTCTCCAGGGTTCTGTGCACGTAAAATGGATTCCTACTCGTCCTCATACCTCTGCTGTCCTTCTATTCAAAACCCACAGCAAACAAACTCGGAGGTCTCAAACCATGAAGGAATTCTGATTCTTCAATTTTTCAAGTTCTTTAATTTGTTGTCTCAAAAAGAGTATCCTGAGAGAGAGAGAGAGAGAGAGAAAGAATAAGTACAAATGCAAATAACGGAAAACATGAAATGTGCATATGGAAACATTCACAATCAGATGTCAAAGTAGTACAGTTTGTCAGACAGAAGCCCCCCTTTTTTAACATATATTTCAAACTGTGATAAAAAACCAAAACACTAACAAAAGACAGATTCGCTAAACATTTATAGGTATCTAATCTAATCTGAAGGCAGTGGTTACCTCTGTTCACGCAGCGTGGCCTGGATTTCACACACACGCACTAGTGAGCGCAGGTTCTTCAGCTCTGTACAGTTCTCAGACATGTAAATGCTGCCCATGGTATGAGCCTCTTCACGTAACCGTGACGCCTGAGAAAAACACAAATTTCAGATTTCATCTCCAGCACTCGTATCATGTGGACATTTGTGACTTATCCCAAACAGAGCTGGCGTTTAAAGACATGCACTGGAAACAGTGAAAACGACTGACTGGAGCTAGTGGATCTGATTTTAAATAAGCAGCCCCCATTAACAGGCTTGCCTGGGAGAATGCTTGTTCCAGCTGGTTTCGTGCTGTACACCAGCATTCTGATCCGCACCACTATTGCCGCTGCCAGAAAAGACAGGATGATGATGGAAACTAAGTCGGTTGCTGCAGTTGCAGTCTCAGTGTTGACCAGAAGATGGCAGTCCAGTAGCACAATCAGACAAGACTGCATTACCCAAAGCTATGCCTAAACTGTTTTCCTATTCACAATATAATGCATTGTTAGGGCCCCATCTATTCTATACAGTGGGGTCTTAGTGAACATAATTTACATGTTGCTGCACACAGAACAGTCTATATAGTGTCTGAATATCATTAGAATCAAACCATTCAGTGTTCAGAGACACAGTGTTTAGAGATACATATATCGATTCAGAATCGATTTTTGATTCAGGAACGATTTTTCAATTCAAATGGTCTATACATTTTGTTTGCATTATGTGATTGACAAGATGAAAAGACAACGTAAACAAATAGAACATTTATTTAAAACAACACTTTTAGGTTTCTTACTGTATCAAATAATAAATTACAGACTTTAAAGTCATGGTGCATTACTGCATATGTTGTATAATTTTGTCGGAATGGAGTCTGTTAGCACAGGAGCTGACTAACTAGCTTGCTGTAAGGTGTACAGCTGTACGCTGTACTAACCACTTCTACAGTGGCCAGGTCGACACGTATGCTATATACAGTATTTTAGAGAGTGGGAGCGGCAAAAAATCTTAGCATCTGGGATCAGCAAAAGCAATGATTAAATAATACATCACCACAATATAGGGGAGTGAGCTTAAGACTGTATTGTATAGAACAATTAAATTAAATCAGGTGCCATTAAACAGAGACATCAAGCCATGCTAGATTCAAATCGACCCACAGTTGTTGTTTCACCCCAAAGGTAAAAGACACTATAAAGTCACAGAAAGGTGTCAAATTGCCATGCTAAAAAAAGATCTAGGAAACTAGGGAATAGGTTTCATACCCTATTCCATAAACACACAATTTGCTTGACAATTTAAACTGCCATTGTATTTAACAAACCCTTGACATCCAGTATCGCCGAAACCTTCTCAACAACCAGACACCATTTTCTGATTATCAATGTTAATGCATCGTAACATAGTACACTGTCCTTCCATGTTTCATGGCCTTACTTTACTATACACACAATATAAAGACTGATTCAGTACGTAGAAGTCCAGCAAACAAACACAGCAGATAAGACAGGACCGCACATACCTGTTTCTCGACATGTTCTGCAGGCCAGCCTTGCACATGTTTTATGAGGTTCTCGTTAAAGTGTGCCGCCAGCGACGGAGTGAAGGAGCAGGTTTGCCTGGCTGTGGCTGCTCCAGCTGGTACTGATCCTGCAGGTCCTGCTCCAGTCCCCGCACCTGTACTCTGAGCACCACTGCTGCCATTATTACTGCTGCTGTTACTGTTTCCAACATGGTTGGGACCAGGAGAGGGGCTTCTCTGACTACTAGAGGAAGAACACAGAAAAGGCAGCAGGGTTGACCTACAATTAAGTATTATAACGATGAAACGTAACCTGTAAATGTAGTAAAAACTCAAACTGAGCAAATAATATTACAATGTGGCAAATTTTTAAACTGCAGTTCCATTACTGACCAAAAGATGGCAGCACATCCAAGCAGATGGATACCTTTCCTTAACAGAATAGCACACTATAAATATTGTGGTGCTGTTCATACATATGCACAAGCAACACTGCAGCATTGCTCATGTCTAGTGTGCAAGATCACACAGGTATACAGTGTCACTCCTGCTCTAACAAGTGCACAGTACTTTGTGCACCTGGAGATCAGCTTCTTGTCAAAACCAAGATGAATAGTTACAAACACCATGTGCATATATTTAGGTTTTTTTATTTTGAGACCCACACACACACACAAACACACACACACACACACACCTCTGCCGCTGCAATGTCCGTGGGGAGTTACTGTTGTCATGGTGTTTATCTGAAGGGAGGGGCTGCTGAGACGAGGGTGGAGGAAGAGAACTGGTCTTAATCCCCAGAGCATTCACCTAATAAAGAGAAAGAGAAATGCCAGGAGGCAGTGATGAGGGTGATGGTGTAACTATACCACTTGGCACACACCACTCTGTTATTTCAGCCTAAGGCAGCCCGCAGCGTGTTTACCTTGGTCTGAGATGAGACAGGTGTGGTGCTCAGGGGGGTTTTCAGGGGCGCCGTGTTGGTTTGAGGCGTACTGATCCTGGGAGACACATACGACCGCGGGGACGAAGCGTCTGACGTAAGGGACATCGGAGACTGACTGGACTGCTGGGCTACTCCAAGCAAAAGAAGAAAGACAAAGAAAGAAATTAATCTATGAATCGTGAAGCTTTGTCTATAATGTAATGCATTTAGAATATGTTAATAGATTGTTATTGTGCTTTGTATTAACTAGACCAAGAACAACACAGACAAAAGTTAACATTTGACATTAAAAGTAATGGCAAAAAGGTGACCAATTCTCCCAGTTACTAATCGACTAAGCTTTGGACAGTGCCTCCCAATCCTAAACAAATATCACCTATTAAACACTTATTTGTAAAATATTGCAGGAATCAAATGCACAGTATCACATTCTGCACACCAGCTCATGATGCAATAGTGTCCAAAACAGCGACCACCACCACCACAATGACATCACACTCAGTTCATCTCTGTGCCTCAGTTCTGTTTGCTAAAATGAATTCGGACATGATAGCAGGA
The DNA here is from genome assembly GCA_028565595.1 of Duopalatinus emarginatus. Classification (NCBI taxonomy): domain Eukaryota; kingdom Metazoa; phylum Chordata; class Actinopteri; order Siluriformes; family Pimelodidae; genus Duopalatinus; species Duopalatinus emarginatus. The sequence continues at coordinate 11,140,792 of JAOVVF010000051.1, forward strand.
ATTCACTATTCAATATAAAAACACTAACATTTTTATAATTCTCTCACACACAAAGTAGTCTTTTGACTGTGTTTTGGGGTTGTGTTAGGGTTTTGGGACTTTAAAGCAGTTGCTAGCAAGTGTGATTTAACAAATGTCACATGATCAAATTCACATCACTTGAGACAGTTCAGACTGCAGTGATGCCGAATGCCATAAATGCACAAATCAGGTTTTATGTATCTTATTGCTCTGTACATAACATTGCGTACCATCTGTGCTAATCAAGTTGGTGCATAACCTGATAGTTAGAGCACTTTGTGATACAATACAGTAAATGTCAGTAAATCAAAAAGCAACAATTATGCTATTAAAATGACCTACAGATTCAACAGAGCCTTGAAATTAAATAGTGGGACTGACTATCTGACAGTAAGTGTGCAAGCTGGCTGATACCTTGACTAGACAGCTGAGCAGCCTGGGAGAGAAGCGTTGTAATGTTGAAGGCAGACGGACCAGCAGTCAGGATCTTGTGGAGCATCGACTGCAGTGAAGCCTGTGTTACTGCAGCTGTAAGAACTACATAGAGAAAGAAAAACGGAAGCAGAAAGAGAGCCGTCACCACTTGTACATTTTGAAAATAAATTATATAATTACTCTATTATAGCTGCAGCCTGTCCAACTACTTGTGCTGGTTTATCATCATGTTCTTTGGAGGTTGTGAGTTGATGAGCTAATAAACCTCTAATTTTGTAATTAGGAAAATGCTACGAAGGATTAAAAAATAAATAAATAAATAAATAAAAAAAATGACAGAACACAATTGAAACTACTGACAGATTAAATTTGTTTGCATGGTGGCCAGCAAACCTAAGCAAGCTAGGAGCTCTAATACTCAGAAATAAGCGCAAACATTCTCAGATGATACAATAGCACCATGACTATGGCTGAATCTCGAACAGTATCATTATTCCCTATATAGGACACTTACACAGTGAATAGTACACCATTTATTAGATTCAGCTTAACTTAGATGGTGGATTTTAATATGGCTCACAAAGAAATGAACATAAAAGCGAGCTATAGATCAGAAACAAGTAAACACTACTGTGGGAAAATATACACAAACATTTCATTGTAGGATAAAACTAAAATAACAGCTCATAAACTGTAGGAAATCTGAAGAGAGAAATTGTAGCAGTCAGTCTGCATCAACAGGCCCATTCCTGGACTACCAAGTTTGACCAATTAGGCGGTCTGGACGATTTCTAACCAGAACAAGCAGAGCAGCCAGATTCAGCAGGGATACTTGGTTACGGCACAACTCACTCAGCAGTCATAACAATATTGTGTAGGATCACGGCTAACTGACTCTTGCAATACAGAGTCTAGAGGTAAAGCACTGGAGAGCCTTTCCCAGCTCTCACTGCGTGGGGCAACACCCTGGACAAGTCATAAGTCCATTGCATGGTAAACATGCAGACACAGACATCCACATTTATATTTACATATATGGGAGCAATTAGGTGTCTCCAATTTGCCAGACTATAAGTGTTTGGTCTGTGAGAGACAACCCACACAGACACAGGGAGCTTTTATTTATTTAAAGTTTTTAACGCCATTGCACAATCATGGCAGAATAGTTTTTTTCTTCCAGTTTTTCAGCTGGTTGGTTTACCAAGTCGATTCATTATGTTGATATACGTTTTTACATTAGTATTAATTAGAAACTTGTTGACACAGGGAGAACATAAAAACTACACACAGAGGCCTTCACTAGGGAATCAAACCCAGGCCTTTCTCTCTGGGAGGTGAAGGAAGTTACACACTGGAGACGTTTTGAATGTTACACAACAGACATTTGGAATCAGCTTTCCAAATGCAAAGTTACAAGCAGAAAAACACTTAGAGCTGAGAAGCAGAGGTCAAAAACATACAAAAACAAGCTGTTTTTGCATCAAATGGTTGGGGAATGCAACTACTTGAATGTAAACATTTTTTGCTCGTTTCACTCAGTGTGTCAAGGTTACCTTCGTTGATCTTGGCCATATCCACACTAGCATTGTTCAGCTGCAGTGCCGTCTGTAGCGCTGGGAGAAGCTGGCGTAAGAGGGAGGGGTCTTGTAGGATAGTAGGTGTAGCAGGGGACTGCATCACCGGGGAAACTGTAGAACTTGATGCGGAGCTAGTTGGATTGGCAGCACTTAGCCCAGACACAACAGCAGAGGAAGAGGATGGGGTGAGGGAGGAAGGCTTTTCTGTGGCAACTAGAGCTTCTGCACAAGATAAAGACAGAAGTACTTTTGTTAGTAAAGGGTCATGATCAATCACATGCTTGTGTTCACTTTACACGTATCACATGCTGATACTGATGCAGAAATGCCTATTAGCATACATAAAAGGCAAAATCCAGTCCAATTACCTACTGATGGCAAAACAGTCTTAACAGCACACATACAGGATTAAATAAATGGACCACATAGAACACATTATGTTATTATGGACATTTACACAGTTTAGGTCCAGTGAATAACTTGAAATGATACAAAGGAACAGAAAGGTTAAAATAAAATAAACAATGACATTTTAACCTTAAAAGTAAACATTGTTTTTTTTTTTCTCTGAACACATAATTATTTAAGAACAGACAGCACAAAGTTTGAAAGCTGATGCAAACAATTCTTAAGGTGTCCTAACTTCTGTTGATTACCCACAAATCCTCTGATTCTATATAAGAAGTGTTGGAATTATATTACAACAACTTCCAGAACAATTAAGAAAAGAAAACCTTTCTTAGAATTATAACTATTAGAAGTGTAGGTCCATCTTATAGATAAATTGCAAAGTAATCCAAGGTGTCATTGAGTACAGTTTCCTATACTACTAAAAGGCACTTGGAATAGTATAGGAAACTGGAGGAACCTTTGACAAGAGGTCTGGCAGAACAAAAAAAAAACAAAAAAAAACAGAAGACAAGTTTTTGAGAGTCAACAGTTTACATGATCGGTGGCTCGGTGTAAAGAGAAGACTCGACAGATTTGACAGGTCAAGTTACAGTAAGAAATCCACTGCTAAGTAAAAATCATTTTATTTTGCTAAGTGCAAAAAAAAAAAAAAAAAAATCAACTGTCAAACATGGAGGAGGAAGCCTGATGGTCTAGGGGTCTTTTGGTGGATCTTTGGTGTTGAAGGGTGACTGGCACACTGGACAAAAAGGGCTACCGCAGCATTTTGAAGCTGCATGCAGTAAGCCCTGGTCTACACTTTATAATACAGCAATAGAATGACCCAAAACACACTTCTACTAGGTTATGTCAGATCTAGCTTAGAAGACAAGAACAAGGCAGTAGGCTTCAAAGAATGGAGTGGCCTGAACAGTCTCCAGACTTAAAGCCCACTGAGCTTGTTTGGGATAAACTTGATAGAAGGGTGAAAGCAAAGCGACCTACAAGTGTAGCACATTTGTGGGAACGTCTGCAACAAGGTTGGGAGGACCTTTATGAAGAATAGCCGAATTCCACTGTAGAAAGAAGGCCTCAAATGTGATCAGCTGTTTTATCTGCAAGAGGTGGCTACTTTGATGAGTCAACAATCTAGACTCAATTTTGCCAAGATCAAAATAACAAAAATAACAAATAAATAACAAAACTGATACCATCCATGCAACACAAGTTTAAATGAGACAACAAACATGATTACTATAAAAGGTTCAATGAAGACCAGCAAGATGGAAATGAAAAAATGTAAACCCACAATGCTAGCATTTAGCCTTGTTAGCCTACACCGCAATGTAGCCTAAATGACAGACATCAGAAAAGGTAAACAGGAAGACAGGTCTTATTTTTGTCTTGTTAAAAGTTAAACAAGTAATCTGAATTTGAAAAACAATTTACTGAACTTAACGCTCTCTGGAACACTATTCCACAGTTTGAGGGCCATAAAGTAAAAACTAGGGTGAGTTGCGACTGATCCTCTGGACAAACAGTAGGCCTGCATCAGCTGAGTGAAGTGTTCATGATGATCTATGCTGCTTAAGGACATTAGCAAGATGTGCCAGAGTTTATGTTGGATATGTTTTCAGACCATAGGCAGTTTAAAAGATCTTGGTTACATGGGACTCGAATGCTGTACTAGTATCTAGGGTTACACTAAGGTTCTTAACTGTAGCTTTTGGTTTTACAGGAAAGCCAAAATCAACAACCTTATTGTGTGCAGACTTGGACTCAGTTGGGTGTTGTATCATCAGTGCAGAAGTGAATGGCAACATTTCTAACTGTGAAACAGGATATGAAAGAGGAATAATAGGGGACCTAAAACACAATTACTAATCAAACCAATCTCGATAATTATTTGAAAACATTAATCAATTCACTTTATGTACACTATGACTTGCTTATGCATTTTGATGCCATATGAAACATTCATTTTACATTATTTCCCTTTCTAGAGACCCAACATAGCCAAAAAATGGTGGACACGCTCCAATATATTGGCATAAAGTTTGTAGCACTTGAGTGACCCATATCTTCACCTCAACCGCACCAAACACTCTTTGCGATGAATTAGCATGCAAGCAGCACCCCATGCTTTTTCAGATGACTCAGCTGTCCACAGAACTTCAGCTGTAGTGTATATACCCCTTAAATATCAGAGGCTTGGAATGCACATACATGCAGAATGGTAAAGTGGTGCAATGCTACCAATTTGACTTTATGATGCTAGTTAATAAATGAGAAGCTAGGACAAACCACCAAGGGATTGCTATGGATTATTACAAAGAACATACACCCTACTATGTTTTTATGTTTACATCATAAAATTCAGTGAAATGTGGACAACTGTTCTATAGTTTCCACCCATTCCTGAATGACAGCTTACTTTTGGGGGAATAAAATTTGTCAAAATATTTAAATCTGTGTTTTTTGTTTTGTTTGGTCACTTGAACAGTTTTTACTTACGCAATGATTAATAGAAATAGTATAATATAAAAGTATAGCATTGTAATATAGTATTGTGATATAGTGCATAGTTTTTTTTTTAGGTTTATAATTTCTTTATGTAGCTATGCTGGAGGAGAGAGATCTGGGAAGTTACAGACACATTGGAAATAGTGATATATGAATGCAGCCATGAACTCTAGACCACCCTTAGCAGTCTCACTCAAAGCCCTTGTCGAAATATTTTCATGATCAGCTTCTACTATTTATAGCTTCTGCCTTGAACTTACTACTGAGGGTAGAAGTCAGGCAGGACTCTACTGGAAGAATTTGATGTCCGTTAATTCCAGTATTTCTACTTTAGCTACTTGTTATAGCCCTCGGGAAAATTACTGAAAAGCCAAAATGTATAAATCACATTTTAACTTCATTTAACATCTCTCCTTGGTTGCACATTATAATGTACAGTTAACCTTTCTAGTATCATGCTTCATCTTGTATCATGCTGTGAGTAAAAATGTAATCAACCTCAAGTTCGCTGCTGAACCACTGAGACAAACCAATGCTGCAGAAATCAACTCTAAAAACCTTTGTATTTCAACACCTACATCATTTACACTTATCATGAGACACGGCTACATTTAATAAAAGGCAAAGTCATCGACTAAAAAGCATGTTGATCCTAAGTAAATTATCTTTTACTGAGGTGTTCACAAAATTGCATACCAACATAATCATATAGCTTTCAGAGCTGTAGTCAGTTTAGAGTGCGTGTACGCTTGGACAACCCAGCCATGCAGTGAGCAACAAACAACGCATATAACCTGCAAAACAGCCACACGCACCATCACCAATGGAAAGCTTTTACACAGCCTTATACAAAACAATGCACCAACTTTGACCACAGCTTTGTCAAAAGGTTCTAGAAGTAACAAATAAAAGACGTGTATTACTGTGCTGGTTTCAGCTATAGACAGACTGGTCATGCTGGACATGCCACACAATCCTAGACTAATAAGACTAAAGCATACAAATCACAATGCTTTGCACAACTTCCTAGTCATCAGGAAAGACGTGTTTAAACCTTCCTGTTTTATGAGAATATGACAAACTATGTTTTTTTTTGTGAGAGACAGAGAGAGAGGTAAGAAAGATGCAGGTGATGGAGTAACTGTTTATAGCAACTATAACAAGTGACAACAGGAACTGTCATCCTTCAGATGTTCTACATTAAATCTTAACCATAACCAATAAAATGCACAGCATGCATTAAAATCAAACTAGCATAAAATTAAATTAACACCCTCATTAGAAGTACTGGACAGTGTCCCCTTCCATTTTTTTTATAAAAATATAGTGTTTGGGGTTTTGTGTGTGCCAACACCTCCACACATGGTGGGAGTGAGTACATCAGTTCTGAAATCAGACCGTAAATAGAAATGGTGGTGTTTTTTTAATCAAACACGACTAAATCCAAAGCCAATCAAAACATCCACTTGTCCTTAATTGGACAACATTTGGTAAGTATAAACCACTTAATTTTGTCCAACTCAAATCTACTCAGACCCTTACACATTTTTCCAGCTTCCAACACAACAACTTTGATAGCTATTCATTTGCTGCCTGATATATCCCACCCCATGACAGGTGAAACTGCAAGAAGATAAACAACATTATGCTCATCATCGGGCAGTGGGTTTAATGATATGGCTGATTGGTGTACTGATACTAGAAAGGTACTGTGTTTTAAAAACAGTACTGTATTTTATTAGTACCGGCTCTTTAAGAAGGACAGTTTTCATAAGAGACGTATTCCCGAGTTGGCAGTGAAGTGTGCATGTGCACTGCTCTTCTTCCACGCCCTGCAGACATGGTGGGTGTGCCAACCATTTCCTCCTCTCTCATATTCATGCTGCAGCTTTCACGGTGACAGAACAAGAGGCATGGCTGCATATACGAGTGCTTTTGCTGACTGTCCCCAGCTTGTCCACAAAGATGCATAGAGAGAAATATGGCTTTATTTCGCTTACATGGCCAAAAGCCAGGGCAAGCCCACGGACACCACAAAGACTATCAGTAAAAGATGTTTTAAACCTACACAGGCCAACAGAGCCAACACATCAAACTTGGCAAAGCACTTCGCCTACGGACATGCCTGACCTGTTCAAAGAATTCAAAGAGCGACAGGTTAGCAAATGTGAAACATAAAATAAATATGTGTTGTCCATGTCTTCGAACATGCCACACCAGTGTCATCCATTTTAGGACAACCAGTTTCTGTTTCCTTAGTTTGATGAGGCAGTGATAACTGTTTTATATGGATTGACCCTTTTTTACTAACTTTTGGCAAACATGCAAGTGCAACATGCACACTGGTAACACTATGCGGATAAATACAATTAAAATTGATCAGAGTATACTCAGTCAGTACTGGTAACAGCAGTAACGGTACATTGTCAACAATTACTTTTTTTAACTATAAAACGTGCCAGGTAGAGCCCAGGCCACCACTATGGAGGTTTATCAAGTCATTATGATGATTATCTGGTTGCAAATATAAAGAAATCACTGGAATTGCACTATTCCTCAGCAACCTTTTCCATATCTGCTACTGACTTTCAGAAACAGTTTCAAAACTTTAAGATTCATGTTCCATCATCTACTTTTCCTGATCTTTTATGTTTTTGCTGTGGTATTAGCACCGAGATATTGAGGCAGGTATCGCAACAGTGTCTGGCATTGTGATATCACTAGTCACATGAATTTGATTACTGACTGATCAGTGATAACACTTGAGAGGCAACACTATGAGACTTTAAGGAGCTAATATACAGAACACTGCACAGAAATTTATGCTCGGTCATTTTTTTCAACGTTATTTATATATATTTTCTTGCACAGAAACGGACTGTACTTGTATGCCAATACAGACAAACAATCCAAAACAAACGATATACCAGATCAACACTCATATCACCCACTACCAAGCAGCTTAATACAAAGACATAAGCTCAGTTCAAACAATGTAATTTCAGCCACTTCCCCACACGATCATATAACAATCAGTGAAGAATTCCAAACTTGCTAAACATAGGAAGCTGTCCGGCAGCCGTCGAGCACATGCTACACACGATTTCACCATGACAGTTATTTACTCAGAGCATCACATGTCCTTTGCAAACGTTTACCTACATCACTGGACTTGGAATTAGAATTAGAAATAACTAACAACCTAAAGACATGCACACTTCATGCAACATGTACAATGTCCACCACAACTCACAAACGTAAGCAGTATTTCTTGAAACCAACAACTAGGCTGAAAGTAAAGCAGCTTTTGTAAGCAGAGGTGTGACACTAGCTGATACTTACTGGTAGGGGTAAAGCTGGTGGGAGCAGCCTGCATCGCCTCACGTCTGTAGTCCCTGTCTTTAGGGAAGCTATTGACCACGGCTGTTGCCGTTGCCATCTTGGATGCCTCCTTTTGTCTCTGTTCTCTGTTGCACACAAGAGAGGGAAAATACACAGGGGGGAGTAAGTGCTTTTCTGAATAGGAGGGGGGAAGAAAGAAAGAAAAAAAAAAAAAGAAAAAAAAAAAAAAGAAAAGAAAAAAAAAGGTCCACATGGATGTCAAGAGGGACAGACGGATCTATAATTGTGTTTTTTCCACCAGACTGCAATAAAAAGGCAGTAATTCCAGACTGTCATTATCTCCATTGAAAAAAAAAATATACCTTGCTGTAATCAAGTGCATGTGATGATTGCCAGGGTACTATGTGTACTGAGCACAGATATATGGGTAGAGCCAGAAATAGTACAGACCAATTTTCTGGCAAACACAAGTATAAGAGAACAATCCCTAGGCATAAGAAATAAGTAATGCATTTATCATTAGACAATTAGTGCATTAGTGTCTGAAAAAGTTCAAGCCACTGAATAAGAGTGACTGCACATTAGCTTTCAACCTTTTCTTTTTTTTTCCTTGCCCCAAGATTGACGTATGGGCACAACTGAATAACTGCACCTCATGGCCCCTAGAACATCTATTAATCAGACAAGTATCAGCACTATGTCATGGATTTACACTACCATAATGAGTACTAGGGGTGCGAATCAGTGTCTAGTGACGCGGTTCCGATTTTTGTTTTAAATTATGTAATTGACAAGATGAAAAGACAATGTAAGCAAATAGAACATTTATTTAAAACAATACTTTTAGGTTCCTTACGGTATCAAATCTTTCGCATCATTTTATATTTATACCAAAAATAGGATTGTGCACAAAATTCTGTAAGTAAAATGACCAGTATTTGGTTATTATAAAAAAGATCCATCAAAGAACAAATAGCTAACAAAATTTATTCATACAAAAGTAAACAGCCTTCAGTCTTCCAGAGTGCATTAACCTTGAACTGAAAATAAAACACAGACTTTAAAGTCATAGTTCATTACCGCGTTTATATTTTGTATACTTTTGTCAGAATGGAGTCTGTTAGCATGGGAGCTGGCTAACTAGCTTGCTGTACGGTGGCCTAGATGACCCTCTTCTACGGTGGCCGAGTGGACACGTAATGCGTCATGCAGTAAAACGGTAACGCATTTTAAAATACATTTTTGGGCGTTTTGATTCGATTCAGAATTGCCAGGACTAGGAATTGCTATTCTTTAAAGAATCAATTTTCACCCCTAATGAGTACCCAATGTGACCACTACTTCCACAAATCACCAGTGACCATCCTATCCGGAGAACCACACCATACTTACACAGGTAACATTGCTCAGTGTAGAACTGGACAAAAGATCTTGTCCAGGCTACAAATGATTCTGGATTCAGATAACTATACTGTACTACTTGGTGCAAGATACAGCAGCTCACCTCACACACACACACACACACATGACTGTACAAAAATAATCACAAACCTGAATTAACCTTCCTCTTATATCACATAAGCAAACTCTATGATTTGGTAAGGGTATATTCTCCCTGCTCCAGTCTCAGGAGGAACTCATAACCACGACTTTAGTGATCACAAACAAACCGTAAATAATGTACACAACATGACAGCTGACTTCCTGTAAAACATCAACAGCAGTGCTATTTTAAGCAGTATGAGCGTACCTCTCCAGCCACTCTTTGGGCTTTTCCCACTGTGATACTTCTGTTCTGCAATTGTAGTAGTACTTCTTCCCTGAAGAGCTGATGTGCTCCGACCAATCATCTGCAGGGTCGTATGCCTGAGGAGACACAACAAAATCACATTTTTAAACAAAATAGATACTTAAAAATATGACCAATATGTGCATGTACAGTTGAAGCTACACAATATGATACAATGTCAATTCTGCATGTGGATGGATGGAGACAGTGAACTGTTTCACAACTGAAAGGCCCCAGCTGCTAATAAAGTCAGTCCTCACAAGCCCATTACCTGCCTGCCTTCCTGCTCTAGTTTAGACCCTTACCCCATAATATTCTTGCACTGTGTTCCCATTTGAGCTGTTGATGAATCTGAGGGCATGTTACACCTATTGCTCATTCGCATGTTACACCTATAGCTTACCTATAGCTCATTTGCTCTGGTCTAATCAGTCAAATGAGTTAAATTCTCAGCATAATCAAACCACTTTAAAGTTCGCCTGGGACCGGACAGAGACCACCTTCTCTCAGGGGCTTGTTTTGGTCCACATTTGAGTGCAATCACCGTATTCACACGTGCCTAAACAAATCGCACCAAGGGTGAAAACGAGTCTGAATTTATTGGAGTAAAAAGTGCTTACTGAAAATACCCTGAGAGCAAATCACTCAAATGTGTTTTATATCATCATGATTACAGTGGGCATGTCAGGTTATCACTATTATCTCTATTTGTCCTTTATAGCCAGGCAGAATGGGTGATTAAAACATAGGTCGATAAGTGACAATCACCACTAATATCTGATTATATCGCCCAGGTCCATTTACTATTATATCATTTGTTCGTGCAGCAACACACCGAGAACTGATATCGCTGTTCTGATTTTTAATAGTCTGATCAATATGTGACCCATGTTGTTTGGAATGTGCAGCAGGCCCACAGTTAATACACCAACGACGATGACAAAGAAGAGAAGTATTTTGAAAGTATTAGACTTAAAGAGGAAATCAATTTGCTAGCTTAGTTGCACATCAGAGATTTTTTATATTTATTAGTCAACAGCGGTTTTGTCTTTTCATATTTATAATAAATTCTAATCCATTTATGGTTGCCGCCTCACTTCATTTCAGTCGTTACCTCCCTAATGAAGAGTGTCGAGTTAACTGCCGAGATTCACAATTTGTTTTTTAGCTTAATCACCAGATAGTTTGCATTGAATGAACAAAGAGGAAAATATCAATGAATCAGAGGTAGGCGAGTGGTAACACAAAAACAGACAGAGGCAATCATGAGAAGCTGGGAAGAAACTCGAAGATGAGTGAGGAATGAGAGGGAGGGGAAGTTCAAGAGAGCAAAACAGAACGCACACGAGGAAAAAAAAAAAGTCGCATCCTGATGCAAGCGTTTGTAATATTCGGTAAGGCAGATTGTGGTGCATCACCCCTGCAGAATCTTTTACCCGAGAGCACGGCCAGTATTTAAGAGCACTACAAACAGAATACAAATCTAGGCTCTCTACATGATGAAGTCAATGTCTGTAAAAGAAAGCTCCTCAAGCTTACAGGATATGATCAAGTATTCCATAAATAGCATTTTTCACTGGGACCTATTACGTCAGCTAGACAGATGTTTAAAGACACAGTGATTACACTGAAGTACCAGAAAAATTGGTACAGATTGCTGCTGGCTTCATAATGGTATGGGATTTGTTTAGCTGGCATTCCAAAAGTGAAAGCAAACTATTTGCCTGCTGTGCTTGCACACACAGGAATGTGACCTCCACATTTAATCCACCCCTTGCAGAGAAACACACCTTCTGGTCACAAGACCAGTTCCCTAACCTTAAGGCCACTGCTGCCCCCATTTACTTTTTCTCGGAAACCATGTGGGATGTGGTCTTTTGAAGGTAACTACATTTCGCTACTAAAGATTTTGCATGTACAAATGTACAGTGAAGTGTAGGCTGGTACACTAGTCTAATACTTGGTAGGTCAACCACAGAGCATGGACTCCACAACTGTGGAAATCTTCTGTAGTCAATGAACAACAAACCTTTAAACCTTCCTGATAGGTGAACGCTGTGTACCTCCTTTCCGGTAGTTTCACCAGTTCATGTCTTGCATTCATTCATTGCTGCCACACATGTCTACAGATGTCTAGTTATGGTTAAAGGAACACTTATTTCCGTACTAAATCTTTAGTAGCAAAATGTAGTTGAAGGTAAAGTCAAAAGTCTGAATCCCACATGGTTTCTGATAAAGAAAAAATATATGGTAAAGTGCAAGCAGCAAAAAAAACACCTTAACACAAACAACAAAAGAGCTTTTCAAAACAAGACACTGTTGGTCTACTGACCAGATTATACACTCTCTTTTCTATTATCATGACATTCAATAAGTGACCATTCTTCAC
>JAOVVF010000051.1:11153357-11185120 GCA_028565595.1 Duopalatinus emarginatus
GAGGTGCACTTGAGCAAGGCACCTAACAACTCCAACTGCTTCCCAGGCACTGTGGTTTGGGGCTGCCTTTACACCGACTAAATGTATTCACCACCCCGTAGTGCCCACTGGTGAGTGTGTTTCACTGCACGAATGGGTTAAATGCGGAGGTCACATTACTCTGTGCGCAAAAACAGTAGGCAAATAGTTCACTTTCACTTTTATTAGCAGTGATGAAACATCTGTGAAACCCAGAACAAAAAATATGGTGTTGCTATAAATGCATCACAAATGTTTTAAACATGCAATCCTTTGCGCCTGGCTTACTAAAGAATGTGAAATACTACAAAATAAAAACATCACAAACAACTTAACACCCAAACAATCATTTGGCAGAGCAGTAGTAGTTGTATCCCTACAATACCAGATTATAGAAACCAAATATCTAACGAAGAGGCTGAACACTGCAAGCAAGAAAGTCTGAAGAAGAGCAGGAGCTTTTTACTCTGTTCAGAGACAAAATGATTTAAGCACAAAGCATATGACCAACTAAATTTAGCACTGTCTCAAACCCATTCCCAAACTCGTATTAGAAAGAATGATGCATTGTCACACATTTATCAACGTCTGCTAAGGTTAGACAGACCAGACACCTTTACATCACATGTAAATGCTTTAACTCACTAGTACACCTAATATTAAGTCACCTAAAATAATACATAATCATTCGTTATAACACAATAAAATAACATTTCATAAATACAACAAGTGTTCGTAATCTTCCGTAGCATCAGCGTGGACGGCAATTCTCACATAGCACATGATTTGTTCAGTCCTTTGTCCAAGTTATGCCACAGCTTTAATCGTGTTGAGTTTCGAACCTCAGAGTAGCCTATTTTGATAGCCGACTTCCCAGAACTAAATATTCAAAAGTGTTGCATAACTACTCATCATAATGATACTTGGGTGCAGGGTTACAAAGTATTACACAAAGCATCAGCTATTCATAAATTTAATGCAGTGTATATAATTATCTGTACACGATGTTGAGCAGATGTTGAGTCACTTTTCTGCAGAACCGTCCAAGCCACAGGGAAAAACACAACAACATTTTTTTGGCTACATATGACAGAAACCAAAGAAATCAACAAACAAATTTGCCCCACCTTCTTACATCAAATCCAGGGCACATCACCCTTCCATCTCAGTATCTCCACCCACAGATTAAGAATGAAGTTTGGGAAGGTGCGGTAGCATTTTCTCAGAATCGCCCGACCTGCTAGCATTATGCCGAAGAGCCAAAAATGCTCTACTTTACTCACAACAATGCTCTCTAGTGTAATTGTCACTGCCACCACCACCTTCTTGACCCAATGACAGGTATGATTGTCAAGGAAATATTACTGGCTGTTACCTACGAAGTTTGAGCGCTGGTTTTACTGGTGTAACAGGAAAACAATGCTTACATTACCTGCATGTATTTAAATGCCAGAAAGCTATCATTTCACACTCAAGTCACTATCAGCGGTTTGCCTGTGACACAGCCAGTAAGACCACATGATCTCAGCCAACATACAAAAAGAAATGTTGACATGATTTGGTCCTGTTGAATGTTTGATGCTCGAACCGGAGTCTGACCCTGGTTAAAAATTTATAGTCGCACCATTCTGTTTGCTCCAGCAGCCATGTTTCTCCCAGGGTTCATGCTCAACAGTTGCCATGGTAGCACAAAGCATCAACGTGCATCAAAACACCTCAAGGAAAGGGGATGAGGTGAGCACTGGCTTATAAGCATTTAAAGGACCAGGCTCTCAAACAGGCCGTTCTGAACAAAGCTGTATAGGCTTGGTGGGAAGGTCATCATGAAACTGGGGCGCTGGCTCCTTGTGGTATTCTGACCAATGCATGTCACAGAAATTTCATTAAGGCCTCAAGGAACCTGAAGTGGAATTGTAATTGTTGGAAACAATCTGAAACAATCTATATTAGAAATAGCTATACTACAGTGTCAATAGTACTAATTAATAGTGATGATTTCAGGGCTGCTTGAACACAAAAAATCTTTACAAATCAGACCTTAGCCAGTTTAGTATGTGGTACTTGATTAAATCCATATCCTTTATATGGCCATGCAACATTAATAAAAAGGTCAGGTCAGAATTCATGTGGCTTTTTCTTCAATATGCACGTCAATGGCGTCATGATTCAATTTCAGTATCGACGCAAAACAATGCAGGAGAGCAACAGCAAAAACTATATTCACTGTAAGGAATAAGAAATTGATGCGATTTACTTGACATTTTGTGAATCGATTCAAGCATAACTGAGAGAAACCAAAACTGGATAGTGTTTAAAATTGTCAAAGAAATCCAAGACAAAGTTTGTACATTAAATTAAATTAGGATCACTTGTAGTTATGGACATGAATATCAAAACCGATCTGATCAGTACATCAAAAGCTTGTATTGTTAACAGAGCCTTAATGTAGTGCTGTCGTTATCTTTCCACTCGAAGAGTGCAGAGATTACCAACAGAAATGGACAGATGGTCAGAACACAGGAGGACGTTTACACAGCACCAGACGGGGACTGGACACTCAAAACATCATAGCAAATATATGCGAAATTCTGCAGACAGCATGACTTTCCACACAATCTTGTTATCACACCTGTTCTTCCGTAGTTTGGTCAATTTTGACAAACCTGAGAACTCCACCTGCACCTGATTTAACCACAGTACTGAACCCAAGAGGGTCTGTGCTCTTTCAAGTAAACCCTAATTATTACAGGTGGAAACACAGCATGGTCCTAAAAAAAAGGTAACCCTGTCCTGCTAACTTCTGGACACCCGCATCTACAAACAGTACAACAGTAACTAAAACATATATACACATACGTACACAGTGCCTAGACAAATTATAAATAACTACAGTATCTAATAAATCATGTTTAAATTACTACAATTTAAAACTCATTGGGATTTCTAGAAAAATGTCTAAATGGGCTCCAACTTGTCCAAATCCACTGGATTCTCAGGTCTACAAATCCTGCTCGTATTGGCAGTACTTAAGACCAGATCAACTTAAACGTACACAGAACTTACGCATTGTCATACGCACTGTTTTAAATTAGTTATTAAAAGAACTGTTTAGCAATTTATTCAGCATCGGCTCCACAGCAAGGTGATTATTGTATTACTGTGTACATCTTCGCCGATCCTTTTTTGCTGACCTAATAATGAAAGGAGTTTCATTTTCAGCCTTACATGCACCTTAAAACATTTTTCTACACAGCTAATGACAAATTCATCAAACATAGTTGATTTTATAGTATTCTCTACCCTTTTTCATCCATTTACTAAACAGCCACCTTGTTACTATTATTGATTTGTGCATTATTTTTATCTGTAAATAAAAGAGAAAGGAGAAACCAACCTCAATGAGAACCAAACCAAAGTAGAGTACATCCAAGCACACCACACAAAAATCCTGATCAACCAAACAACTTTGTGAACACAAACAAAACGGCACGCACTGAAATACCAGAAAAAAAAGGGTAGAGTGGTGGCAAGCTCCACAATGGTATTGCGTAGATGGCATTCCATGGGACCCCCAGTACTTCTACAAATGTCTCTGACAAATAAATGCTACGTGTGCCTCCTTTTACACATTCACACTTTTGCATGTCCTGCATTTAGCATGATAGGGTTTGCCCACTTCCAACTGGACAATGCAGCACCACACACATCTAGAGACGCCAAATTATAGTTAGAGAAACACTCATCTGAGGTTGGGGTTTTGACGTTCCCACCTAAGCTTTATCGAGCGCATCCGGGATGCCATGCAACACGCTGTGAAACAGAAATACTACACCTCAGAATGCGACAGAATTGGACCGTTCTGCAGGAAGTATGGTGTTCATTGCCTACAGAATATTTCTGCAAGCTCCTGGAGCCCATGTCCCATGGGGGATCTACCAGGCAGTTTTTCAGGTACTTCAGTATACTCAAACACTATTGCAATGTCAAACCGACTGTACTGAATAAAACACAAACATCAACCCACTGTGTCATGACACTTGCAGACTTTTAGCAAGAAGCTTGTATTTATCATTAACTGCAACAATCAACAGTCGAGTAGTTTGAGTTTTTTTAAACACAAAATACATTATCTGGTTGCATGTTCCTTCATCTAACTTTTTTTTGCAATCACCCTGAATGTTCACACTGTGTGAACGATTAAATGTGTTAAAAGCACAACAGGCTGAGTGTTGCGATTGAGTGGAATCAGTGTAATAGCACTTGGGAATCAATACATTATTACTCTATCGTGTCAGTTTGGCAACATTATAATAACAGAAACCATCCATTTCCTGCCTCTCTTGGTAGTATGAGATTATATAATAATAATAATAATAAAGGAGTGACATGGACTGGGTGTGATGGTTCAAAAACTGTACAGTCTAATCAGGATCCCCAAGCTTCAAAGCATAAAGATAATATATAATTTCAATTGTTTTATTTATTCTATTACAGACATAAGAACCACCAGTGCAACACAAGGACAAGCAGGTACTTACTGTGTCTGATTTGTTGGGGTTCGAGTGAGAGTTGGAGCTGTGCAGAGAACTGTGGTTGTGAGAATTTTCTTGTGGGGAAATACTGGTACCTGAAAAAAAATAATAAAAAAAAAAGATTTAAAAACACCATTAACAGCAAAGCACCACCAAATCAGTCACCTGACCTAGGCTCTACTATAATCAACTGAATAAAACTATTTACTATTCACTACACAGAAATGAAAAGTGCTTAAGTTCGAGATCCAGCGGCAGACCTGTGAACAACACACACAAAGGAGTTTCACTATTGAGCACAGGAACTCGGAGCAGACAAACACAGTGCAAGCTATAGATTCTCTGCAGGATACAAAGTGCATTAATTTACACCACAGTGATTCTCAATGGATTGGACAGGTGTGGATACATTTTCTACAACAGCAGCTTTGGCGGCTGCTCTGGTTGTAATTGAGAGGACGTGCTTAAGTTGGTGCACTTTATAGTTTCGATAGTAACAGGTCATTCATTGGAAAACTGTCTAATGCATGTGTGCATGCTTGTGATTTTTAACTTGAAACAGTTTAAAAACTATTGCATTCATATGTGGTCTTGACAGAATTAATAACAGAGCTGCACAGATACAGACAATTAATAAACACCTCTCTGTTCAGGTTCAAGAATTAAACATTGCAGTAGTACATGAACAGAATATGAAAGGTGTTGATTCATTTTCTACAACAGCATGACACTGATGTACAATCTGCACTCGATGATGTGCATTTTATTAGTGTTTCTCACTAGAAACTCTAAAACCTGGAGATAAGAAATTCTCTTGTGCATGTGACCTCAGCGCTGCTTTCTGTATGTGGAAAAGGCTGGTGGTATTGTTAACACATCTGCTGTCAAATTAAGATGAATATCTCTTTAGTATCCCAATACAACAAAACTCAAGCATGACAGCAAAAATACATAGGTTTACACATAAAGACATGCAAACACCGTTTACCCAGCAAGGTAACATAGAATATAAGGACTTTTCCAATCATAGTTAACTTTGTCAGAAACGTCTACAAAACTAGGAAACAAAACACCCTGGAATGTTCTGAGGATGGTAACAAAAGCACACACAAACAAACACTATATTTACATTACAATTCTGCTCTGAAATTAGTATTTGTACAAACATATCAGTTCCTCAATATTTATAGAGACAAGGAACCAAACATCAAGTCTGCTACACGGGCTGAATTACCTCCCAAGATACCCAGTCTAATAAGCATATAAGCAAGTTAATAAGCATACATTTTGCAGGTGTTTTTGATTATTATACTATATACAAAAGCTACAGTAGTACAGTTACGATTAAAATATAGTCAGTGTCTCTAATCTTATCAGCAAAATCCCCAGTGTGGCTGAGCTTTTTTACTCAAACCATCCATCTCTGGCTCTCTTCAAGCCTCTAGCATGGCTCAGTACATGAGGAAGACATACATTAAGATATTTCTGTGCCAGAACCCAGGTGGTGGATCGAACATCCCCTGGCTGTGGCAGGGGAACAGCTGAGTCATCCCCTGACTTCAAATGAACACTAAAAGCCGAGCTCTTCAACCAAGCACCTACATGAGTACTAATTTTAAAAGAAGACCCCTGCTTCTGTCATTTTGGTTGCTATACTATCTTCACCGCACTATAACAGTCTCGGCTCAATAATTCTTAAACTCATTTGTACCTTACAGATGAAAGACTTTACATATTCTGTAAAAGTACACATGCATTTGGGTTTTCATGAGACCATGAACATCACTGCCCATTAATAATAAAAACAGAATTCACTTATAGTTCTGTGTTAAGGCCAGGAGGTTTATCTTCATTTTACACAGTGCAGATAGGGTAGGGAAATCAAATTAAAGCACCACAACTGGACTGAAAGGCTGTCCTGAAGTGCTGCATATTCCCAAACACAATAATAAGCGCTATCAAAGTTTTATCTACTTAACTCTGGAGTTACAAATACAGTATAATTACTCAGGATGCCACAAGAGGTCAAGATAATAGTGGTTAATAGTGGCAAAGGCTATGTTTATCTGTTTCAGGTTCTGCATGCACAAGCTGTTCCTCGCTGGTACATAAAGTCCATCAGCAGAATATCATCCTTGAGTGATGGACACAATACAGAAAACTATTAATTTGCCAGCAATTTCTACTACAAGATTTATATATCTGTACGAATAGGAAAAGCATCTCAACTAATGATCTAGCACAACTAGAAGAATCAGCTTAAAAGGCCTGCTCACAGTAGACATGTAAAAGGAACACAAATCACCCCAACTGCATCAGTGACACGCGTCATGGTATAGCCCAATCATGTGTGTTGTTTTGCGGACTGCATTTGACGTCTCGTCTGTAGGCATAGAATGTCAAAGCAAACCCGCAGTTTCACAGAGACATGACAACAATCACGGATACAGAAAAAGTCAAACAGGCCGCACTGCCTGTCATTTATCTAGCTGTGTTGTAATTACAGCTCTCCATATCCGCCGTGTTTAATTAACCAGACTGAACATTTAAACTGAGTCTTCTTTAGAAAAATTGAGGCTGCTCTCATGCCAGTAGCATATACATTGAGATGCTTATGTGATTCATTCAGTGTGAATTTTGGTGGGGGGGAGCATCAGCAAAATCAAAAAGGGCTACTGCAGCTGTACAGCTAGGATAATGTCAACAGGTTTATTGCTGATAACACTTATAATCCAGCTGAAAGAAAGTGGCAGGTTGTGTCTAAACTGATACTGTAGAAAACAATACATTCTACTACATTTAAAGTCTGCAGACATAAAAAAGACTGAACATTTAGTATCGAGGTCTCATCATTATAAGGGTAAAATGGAAGTACATGTGAAGGCAGTTGATGATTTGGCAAGGTCTACATTTAGTTATAGGTGTACAAACCCAGTAGATATAAAACCACAGAGTAACAAACTGACCTCCCTATTTTTGCCATTCTTAAGGCTTCTGTTTGTTTTAATATATGAAGCCTTGGTTTCTTAAAAACCTTAATTTGTGTTACTACCTCAGCACGACAATACTTGCTCTGCTTCGCCACCTGATGCAGCTACTCATGGGAAAAGGAAGTTAAAAGGTGCATCTTATTTTAGAGATGAAACTGAAGGGTGGTTTAAACACCATTGTGAATTAAAAAGCATTTGCTTTGCAGTGTTGTCATGAGAAAACAATCTTGGGTAGTAAAAACGTTTCTTCTCGTCAATGGAATTTTATAATTTGTGCAAATCTGTTAGTTCAGTTTCAGTACATGTCTGTCTGTAGACAGCGTGAGAGACAGTGAGACAGCGAGACAGCCAGCATTAAGGTTAGCAACAATAAGTAGTTTACATTTCAGAAACTGCATTTCAGAGTCAATGAAAAATTATACGATTGAAACACATTTTATGTCCATTGTTCGAGGAGATCTGTGAAACATTTATTTTAAAAGCCTCTCTACCTTACTGCCAGTTCTTAATTACATCTTTGACTCGCAGACGTTTCTTTAGAAATAAAGTACCATGCCATGTCAAGGGTGTAATGGGCCTAGCATTACACTTAATACATGTGAGCAACAATTTAAAGGCTAAAAATCTCAGTGCTTTGAGCTGGTATTCGATTTATATATGCAATGTCTATGCATGTCTTCAGTACTACATGGGCAGAGGAAGCTTCACGATGTCACCAGCAGACATCTTCAAGGAGTGCTAGAGGTTTACATGGAATTAGTCAGAATTGTGTATGCTCAATTCACACCACCAGTCTCACGCACAATGTGTACATCTCATGTCAGGATGGATTATTAAGTAGGCTATTTGCCTCACAACAGGTCTGTGGGCTATACACCCATGCATAGCTAAATCTGCCTGAAACTGATCAACACTGACTGAAAAAATGACAGACAAATGATAGATCACAGAGCTACTCCAGCAACAATAACTAACAGTAATCCCTTAAAAGCAGGCTTTTCCAGTTTTAATTAAAAATAACACCGTTCCCTTTCTAAAACACTTTCCAACCCAAACTTTCGCTTTCGAACTAACCAATTATTGGAAATGGTGTCAGAAATCGGGTCTTTCCATCACAGACCTCATCTCATAACTGCTCTTTAGATGAAGCTGCAAACCTCTGGTAATGCTTATACAGACTATACTTTATCACACCGTCAAATCTGCACTCCTGGTTGATTTTGAAGTGCATCGTCATTTCTGTTCATTTGTACCTCGATCACTACTGCTGCTATCGGTTTCAGTCCATGGTGCTAAATCTGTTGTCACCGGTTCACTATCAATGCAATTTTTTTTTCATGTGTTGTCTTGTCCTGTACCTTATAGTGTACTTAATCACCACCAACACTATTGTGGCAGTAAATGAATCACAGATCCTAAACCATTCAGGAATCATCAACCAGTTGTTTTACAGACAGACCCGTCTGTTTGATGGGCACAGGATAAGACGTATGATCGTACCTCCGTCCCTGTCTCTGGCTCGGTGAAGGTGTGTGGATTTGGCTCTGCTGTGGGCACTGCTCTCTGTGTGCTTGTTGTCAGGACTGTCTGATCTGCGCAGCATCTTACACGGCGGAGTGCCATCACTGCCGTCTCGCATCTTCTCATGCCGGTGATCACCACCCGGGTGACTCTTGGACGTGTATTTAAAGGTCTGTGAAAGGGAAAGACATAATACATTGCTGTCTTCAGCATCCTGAAATACACTCCTTTTTATTACAAAGCCTTCATGAGGATTTACAGTCAAACATTATGGATGTGCTGAACATGGGGTTGAGACATGGACTTGACTAGCATGTCTAACACAAGCAAAACACTTAGAAATATTACAGATTACAGAAATCCCTCAGGTTAGAGCTGCTGCTACTGGCTGTTGTGTAGACCATGCAGTGACTAGATTTCTGACATCTCCTTAGAAACGGTCAGGATGTTGTTTACAATCAAACCCCTGACTAAACATATGCGAAGAAAACATGTCACATCTTTTAAATAATTCACACTGAATGTATTAACATTACAGTTTTAATAAACGAATGCTTTTCTTGTGTAAAACTACCCCGTCAGCGTAAAACTGGACACATCCAGGCCTTATCTTAGCCAGCTAGTTAACGCTAGTTAACTTCACAGCTCGCCGCTAGCATTAGCTTCTGAAAGTCGTTAAAGCTAGCGCGAGCTAAGGGGTAAATTCGACGCTCGGTTTCCTCACAGGATAACTAAGACGAATAAAAATCGCCGTGTAGATATATTGTGCTCATTTTCGACAGATATCATGACGGATTTGAGACTTGTGTGTGTGTTTTTTGCGCACAGAGGCCTGTAAATGCTCCAGAAGCCTGCGCCAGAGTGGCCCTTTTAATCTGATTTGTTTGAGCCTAGCTTAGCGCTCGCTAGCTACCTGGTAGGGCTGAGAGTCCCTTCGGTCGTTGCACCTAGAAATAGAGAGAAAACAGGTTAAAGACACGGAAAGTCACACATGTTTGTAGTTCAACATCTGAACTAAATGGAGCAGCACGTATTAGCTTGATTGGCTAAGTTTCTACTTATTTTGGTTGCACAAAAAAATGGCGGACTGTCAAAGAGGAGAAGGAAAAGGAGGAAAAAAATCGTAGTGCAGAAAAAAAACAGAGGTCTTTACCCATCGCCGAGTCTCGGTTGTTTCCTTGTATACATTACCATCAATGCCGTGTTAGTGTGTGCGGGAAGTAGGTGTGAAAGATGGGTTGCTTATACGGGTTTTTGTTTTAGTCTACCGAAGACCCGATCTCATCTATTATTTCACGAGTTGTGCCTGTACGAGTCGCTCTCGGCCTCTGCTAGTCGGAAGAGCGCCCTCGGTCCATGTCCCTCTCCCACAGCAAACTCTCTGCCTCGACATCGCCCCTCCCCTTCCCGCTTACATCCGCCGATTCGCCCCATTCAGCGCCACGCCCACTTCATACGGGACCTTAGGCGCCACATCGGCTAAACTCGGCTGCGAGTCGATTTGTGTTCGGCAGTTTGCCGAAAGGAAAGGCGACTGCGCCTCTGCGCGGCTTTAAAGGGTTGGGGCGCATTGTCATGTTTTTATTTGGCTCAAGTTTTTCAACCAGATTTGCATTATATAATGGAAATCAGTGTTTGGCTTGAACATGATTGTATAGTCTAAAATTAACCCTGTGTGTGTGTGTGTGTGTTTGTATTGATCAGAAATTATAATAATATAATAAAGTGAATGCACTAGACTAGAACATGTTATTGTTAAATGGTACACATGTACAGTAAATATTTCACTATTTATATACTGAATAGTGTAACACATGACCTCAGTGCTCTTCACCTGACCCCTCCACAGGCTCTGTGTCTGGGGCTGCCACCCCTGGGGCTGCCACCGCTGAGTTATTTTGGCCAGATAAAGTAATAATTCTGGGCCATGACTCATTTGCTATCTGGATATGCTCACAAGCAGATGCAATATATTTGTCCAGGTTCTTTCACATAGTCATATTGTTTTACAGGAAAATAACAACTTGTATTGTAGGTCAGATATTTCATGCATGCTGTATCTTTTTAACCCAGCTGACATGATGATACATCCCACTGTCTTCACCGTCTATATGACTATGTTCATTAAGGAAATTAAAGTTTAAACTCACGTAAAGAATTTAAAATCTCCATAAGGTTAAAATTAAACACAGCTTGAGTCATGTTTATGACCAGTCTTCCCCTTTGAACTGTCACTAATTATATCTTTCAGTCCTCATCAAAATACATGATAGGGTGCTCATTCCACCCCACCTGGTCTTTACTGAGGGTCATTAGCATCCCATATGCTTGCCCAAAACACTTAAATTGTGTACTATAAAGATTTTTTCCACGAAACAAGTTTAATGGTAATGAAAGTAAAATAAAATAAAAACATACAAGCCCGAGACACAAGCAAATATTTATTAGTGATGGTTTTTTATTTAGCCTACTAAATAAATACTTGAAAAATTACACCCAAAAAAAAAAAAAATCACAATAATAGAATACATAACAAAGCCACATCGATCATCTGTGCACTAAGCACATCATCAGAGAAGGCATCTAGTTTCGTCATAGACTTGAAGAGAAGTCTCAGATAATCTCTAGAGAATTGTTCTCTGACCGTGTTGCCTTTTCTTCATTCTAACTGCAGCACAGGCTCATTCGTATGACCGGTATTTTAGCCCAGTACTAAATGAAACCCTTCATTCTAAAAACATATAGAAAAAAAAAGAAACTCTTTGAGTTTTGGGTAAACTGTGGCCCTAGCCACGAAGAAAACATACATATTACACTATAACTATTTATCTACCAAGGCTGAGACAATTTGCTGAGCATTTTGGAATCATCAAATAAACACACATCTATTAACTGTCCTAGGACAGACAGAATGTTGGTATAAGACATTGGAAATGCAGTCACAAAACACAGCAATTTTTCACTTGTTTGCCCGTTGTTATACAGGTGAGCACAGATGCACCATTCAGTTTCATTCAGAAAATACACAAACATTAGTAAAGATTAAGTTGAATAAGGAAAATGCGTGTTCCCCATCAGTGTCATGTGCATAAAATTAACTTTCACATTTAAAATGTAAAAGCGTATTTTTCCATAAGTGCTTTTTGTACAGTCATGGTCCTGACTCTGATTTGACACAAAGATATTTTCCCCCTTGCATACCCAGCAAGAACATAACTGTTGCACCAAGGCATTAACACCAGGATTAAGATGACAACAGACAAAAAAAAAAAGAAGTGTTAATACTGGTAACTGGACCATTAGTAACTTGAAAAGAATCATCCTGTAAGTTTGAATATATATACGTACATATCTGCATCACTAGGTTTATGAAGAGCATTTTGCAAATTACAGGTTAGTTATGAACTGGTTTAAGATGATCAGTAGGTTTATCAATACCCTGTACCATTGAGCTGACCATTCAGCTTGATTAGTATCTAGGTGCTACTGAATATCACAATATTTCATGAGTCGTTTGAAGATGAAGTGACATTTAAAATGATTCTCTCAGTACAACACCACAAAAATAAAGGGAGAAACTCTTGAGATCAGTACAAGACTGATAAAAAAAGGACACGTTCCCAGCACAAAAAAAATGAAGATCTGGACAGAATATGTATTATGTAATTGGCAGCCGAATATTTTTTGTTTTCCGTCATGCAGGATAAGATTAGGGCAGACTGCATAATAGTTGGTCAATCGGGAAAAAAGAAAGGAAAAAAAAAAACAGCTTGGGATATAGGGATTGAGTTCAACCCTCTCTGATGCTAACGCGCGGCTCTGCCAGTGAGTTGTGCATGATGTTTGTGATGGACTCTACTCCCGCTCCCTGCAGGAAGGAATGATGATCACCATCGATCACGTGAACCGAAACTTTCCCATCACACACCTGCACACAAGCCATATTACATTTTTTAACACATACTGGTTATTACACACAAAGGCTTAGTATATACTTACCTCATGCAATTTGTAGTCAGCTCCTAGTCCATCTCCGTATTCACTGCTGGCTTTGGCCCTCAGCAGGGTGATGTTACCGTGGTATTTGGTAGATGGGATGTAGCAGTCAGCAGCCTTCAGCTTGTAGTAAAATGAGGCGGCAGCGAAGTGGAGGTAGTCACGGTTAATGCCCTTATGGTTGGATGAAATCAAATTCACCGCGTGGTTGACTCGAGCCTCCAGATCTTTCAATGGCAGCAATGTTTCTAAGAGCTACAAATATAATATAAAAGGAGAATACATAGATTAACATAGGTCCAGGTTAGACACTGAGCAGACTTTTGACTGATTTCAAAGTTTCTGGCATTAATGTCATCCAAATGAGTAATGATTTCAATCAATATCATGCCAGTCCTTAATAGTTTGAGTATCTAAGTAGATATTTAATTAAATTCAATGTAATTAATTAATTTTTTTATTTAATTGTAATTCAATTTTAATTTTATTGAACTATTTAAAGATGTAGCAATGTGGAGAATTATAATAAACATGATATGATATATTTGTCTATATCATACAGCCCTAATGTACTAGCTTGTATTCTGAGAGCGGTAGATTTAATTCAAGCTTTAATAAGTAACCAATATCTAACAAGTTCTAGCAGAAGGCTTTATGTAAAGCATCTTTCATTAATAAGTGTCGTTTCGGCTTTAGCGCTGCTTTATGAGACACAATTCAGCCTAAACAGAGGAGAAGCAAAATCTCGCATGGAGCAACATTTATTCTCTTGTACACACAAGCCCCAGAGATTAAAAGAGGAAAAGCCTGAAGGCAAACTCCCTGTTGCGGTTTACCTTGTTGTACTCAATGCTGGTGAACTGCTGGATGAAAGCACACAGCGCCTCAGTCTCTGCTTCTGACTCATTGCCAGGGGTCAGCTTGGTCCTGTAGCTCTATTGGTGGAAAAAAAATACACAGCAAATAAACAAAACATTGTGTGTGTTTGAAGAAGAATATCTATCGAAGAGCTGCTCCCACCTGTGTATATGCTGCCACATAGGAATGGGAGCCATCGAAAAGGAAGAGGTATTCTACAGGGCACTGAGCTTCCTGTAGCTGGGAGCACATCTCAAAAGCTACGCAGGCACCAAAGGAGTAGCCGGCTATGCGGTACGGGCCCTCCGGCTGCGTCTGCCTCACACACTGCACGTAGTATGTTGCCAGGTTCTGAATACTGTCCAATGGTGCAGCTGCAATCCCACACGCAATAGAAAGAGAGGTTAATTATGGTAGGATCAAATGGCATATAAGCCCCAGTTGTCTGTACTGACATGATGTTACAATGCTGACACTTTTCATTCTGAAGTGGCTTAAAATACAAAGTGTTCACAAACTGATACAACAAGACACTCTGTGAGGCCAGTCTTTCCAGAGGAAAATCTTTGGGGTGCCAATACTTTTGTAATCAGTGTTTTGCAAAAACTTTAATGTGATTAATTAATTCTGCTAAAATAAAACTATTGAGTGAGTCAAAAGTTGCGGGACACATGAAAATTCCATTGGAAAAAATTGGTCTTGTTCCAATACGGAGGCTTTCAAGATGGTGGCCATGTTCCAGACATCTAAAAAGATACCCCCACCCCCCCTCACCTATTACTTGATGGGATGTTCAGATATGTCATTTTTCCTTTCATTTCTGAAATAAAACGTATCCTGACTTTTGACTCGCCCGGTATATAGGCATAATTTCAGGTTCTGAGAAGCGGTTATAAGCTCAGTCATAACTGTCTCACTCTAAGGTGGACTCTGCTGTGGTGTCAGTACCTTTGGTGCACTGCAGGCCATAGCACGGCATACTGAGTTTAGCAGTGAGACTACGGAAAGCCTCTACAGAGCCTTCGATGGGGTGAATGAGGAACAAAGGCCTCTCTGCACTCTTGACCTCATTCAAAAGTGTCACTGTGGGACCATCAGGATTTACCAGCATCCCCTTGAGATCAGTATCCAGCAAAGCCCGAGCTCCAGGATGCTTCCCCTCAGATGGCTTAGCTGCTGAAAATACATGGAAAAAAGAGCCAGATATATCACGCTTACTTTCCATGTCTTTCTTTCTCATACATTATAAAGACACACTATAAGGTATGTGCACGCTTACCCTCAGAGCCTCCTGATTTGCTGGACATCTCCCGCAGTTTGTTGATGGTTAGCTGTCGTATGTCTCTCATCGCCATAATGATGTCATAGTCTCTCTCTAGTGTCTGCCTTACCTCCACACCCATCAGTGAGTCCAGTCCCAGATCAGCCAGTGAGGCATCAGGATTTAGCCCGCTTACGTCACGCACCCCTATAGTAAGTTGTAATTAAAAATAAATTAAGATAACAATCATCCATATAACTTTGTATTAAAGCATCAGTGAAATGTTATGAAACTAATATGAACTTACCTAGAATGTGAGCCACTGTCTCAACCAGGTCTTTCTGTCCACTGCCTTCCCCCTTTGCCACCTGCACCCTTTCTGCCAGCACAAAGCTGGACATGACAGCCCGCTGCTGGGACAGGAAACGGTCCAACACCTCCAGGCAGGAGGCCATACGCTGGGGCAATGTGCCACCAATCACAGCATCGTTCCCACCCATGGTCTCCAGGACTACACCCACATCACCAATAGCACCCCACTGGACAGCCAAAGCTGGCAGATTGTCATGGCGACGCTGCTCACACACTCTTTCCATAGTGGAGTTGGCAAAGCCGTAGTTGCTCTGACCGGCATTTCCGCGCCCACAGCTGACCGAGGAGAAAACCACAAAGTGCTGCAGCTCGGGACACTTCTTCCTGGTTACTCTGTGAATGCGATCCAAGTCAATACGTATTTACTGACACTGTTTTAGGACTCAAATCCAAAAGTAGTAATAGATAGTCATTAGCTACAAAAAGCCTACCTGTCTAGGTGGAGGGTTCCAACATATTTAGGTTTGTTGACCTCAATAAACTGTTTAGGCGTGAGGTTCTCAAGCATGCCATCCTGCAACACCTATAGACACAGGACAAGAAAATAAATAAGCTAAGCAAAGTGTTTCTTAAAAGAAAAATATTCTTTTGCTCCAATAAAATATGAAAAAAAGGATATGGAAGATTACCATTGCAAGGTGGAAAATGCCTCCAACAGGACCTAACTGGCAGGCTTCAGCAATGAGACGTTCTGTCCCTTCCAGTGTGCTGACATCACTTGTGGACACATGCACCTGGATACCCATCTCTTGCCACTCTCGCACACGCTTGGCCTGGTAACCTGTTGCAAAGGCATCAACATGCATCAACTTGTCCAAAATGAAAAGCCAAACGTAACCTACGCTGAATTATAGTTATTTACCATTACGGATGCCAGAGCGAGATGTGAGCACCAGTTTGCGAGCTCCTCTCTCAGTGAGCCAGTGAGCCAGCTCCAGTCCAAAGCCTCCCAGACCTCCTGTGATGATATAAGAGTGTGAGGCAGGACAGAAAGTCCGGCATATAGCAGGGAGCATAAGAGAAACGGCTGTGCTCGAACCGCTATCTTCTTCCGCACGAACCTGGGGAAGAAACACACATGATGAGTTTTTGAGGCTGAGATTGTGAACAAAGGTAAACACAAAGATCATCATGTTGGATTAGAAGAAGCTGGATCTGATCATTAAACAGATAGATTTTTTTACATATGCACCTCATGTTGATGTAGTGCTCACCTGCAGAAGCACTTTGCCAATGTGTTTGCCCTGAGCCATGTAGCGGAAAGCGTCCTCCACCTGATTTCTTTCAAATACAGTGGTGCGCAGGGGCTGCACCACTCCCTCTGCAATGCCCCTCTTTAGCAGCGAGGACACCTCTTCCCACTCGCGGTTCCCCTCTTCAAACAGAGCATCCAGCAGGATCCCATGGAAGGCCACGTTCTTCAGGAAAAGAGCCATGCCTGTGGAAGGAGAGCAAATCAGCTTCTATATCTGTAACTGCTTGTTCAGTGAAATAAATAAATGATGGCTGTGCTTCAGTGTCCTTCATTTATATCCATGATTTTCAGAATAAGATACAGAGATTTACATGGGACGATCATGAGAAGCCAATAGGCCTATGAGTATATATATATATTTTTTAATAATGTAGCAACTGCAGAGATTAACAACTAAAGATATTATACTGTAGCAATTAATTATTATACAGCGTGAGTCAAAAGTCACAGGACACACTGGAAAAACTCGTCCTTGATCCAGTATAGTGGCTTTCAAGATGGTGGTCATCTTCCAGGACATAGCCTAAAAGATAAAGCCTCCTCACCCATTACTAGGATATACAGATATGTCATTTTCCCTTTCGTTTCTAAAATAAAACATATCCTGGCTTTGGACTCACCCTGTAGATCGAATTGGGTCAATTGAATCAAATGTGTTTATTTAAAAGATCAATAGCATAAATTGTATGTTTTATGTAAAACTGCAGCTATATTCCTAACCACTAGGCCACAGGTGTGTCAGCGTCAGGTTATTGCTCTGTGCAGTGACCAGAACTGGAAATGTCATGAGACCGGATCCCTAACCACTAGGCCTAGCTTGTTTTATACTGTTTAAGTTAACAGGACAAGATGAATGCTGCTACATCTCTGACTCTGACTGTCCCAGTAACATGTTTTGGTGGATTGTAGAACTCACCCAGTGGTGTGTTGTTCGAGAGGTCATATTTGCCAATCTCCAAGAAGCGCCCATGCCTGGCCAAACATCGTAAGCTGGCCTGCAGCTTCTCCTCAGCCAGGGAGTTCAGAACCACATCAACTCCTGTGCCAGAGATTAATACGTAGTATGTATTTTCCACACATATAAAATTAAATGTATTCCCTCTAATTGATCAGATTTTTATGAATTTCCTGACCTTTGCCCTGTGTGTGCTTCAGCACATGTTGTTCAAAAGAGGCATCTCTTGAATTAGCGAACGATTCTGCAGTGAGCTGTGGGAAGCGTTCCTGCAAGTACGCCCTCTTCTCTTTGGAACCTGCCAAATTCCAGATGTCAGAACAAGTTTCTTTCCATGTTGTAATTGTATTTGCTCTTCCCTGCGTGTTTGTAATGAAAGCACTCACCCACAGTAGTGAAGACTCTGCAGCCCATGCTGAGTGCGATTGCGATAGCAGCCTGGCCGACTCCTCCAGAGCCAGAGTGAATGAGCACACTCTCGCCAGGCCTCAGACGCCCACGCACCACCATGGAGTAATAAGCGGTAGCGTACACCACAGGTACAGAGGCAGCCTGCTCCAGCGTCCTACACACACAGATACAGTTACACTACTCTCATGTATTGGGGGTTATAGAATGTCTCTCTTAGGTCTTTTTACAGTAAGTAAGTGTCTTACCAGCTGGATGGGACATCCCAAAGGAAACGTTTGTCTGCATCAACACAGGTGGCCAGACCTTTAGCGGGCAGGAGACCCATGACACGACGCCCACTAGGGTCCCGGCCTGAGAATTCCATTCCCAGCATGCATTGCTGGAGTGCTATGTCTCCTGAACAAAGGTAGTAAGAAGTACTCTGAGAGCTGTGCATGTCAGGTCGCAGTGCTTTATGTATTTAACAAAGGAAATACATTAACACTGAAGTACCAGAAAAAACTGGTACAGATGAGCCTATGCAAAATTCATAGCAACGCCATCTATGCGTTTAACTGGTAAGTGAAAAATAAGTGAAAGTGAACTATTTGCCTACTGCGTTTGCACACAGAGGACTGTGACCTCAGCATGTAATCCATCCATGCACTGAAACACACACTTGCCTAGAGCAGGGGCAGCCCCAAACCACAGCGCCCGGGGAGCAGTTGGGGGAGTTAGGTCAGGTCAGGTCTTGCCCTGTGCGGGGATTGAACCCAGGACCTTCTGGACATAAGACCAGTTTCCTAACCACTAGACCATGACTGCCCAGTCCACCAGTCTACCAGTCTACCAGTGTGTATGTAAACTGTGGAAGCTTTATAATGGTATGGGGTTTGTTTAGTTGGCATTCCATGGGACCACTGGTATGTCTACAAACAGGTCTGACAGGTGAGCGCTATGTGTGCCTACTTTCTGAATAGAGATACATCTGTATGTCCTTTATTCATTCTGATGGGTCTTCTAACAGGACAAGACAGACACGTCTAGAGGCACCAAATTAAATACTCTTCTGTGTTTGGGGGATTTACCGAATATTAGACTAGTGTATACGTTTTTTCTGGGTCTTCAGTTATTAAGAAAAGCATATCCACAAATAACCCTTGTTCGGGTTTACTGTAGTTCTTCCAAGACTGATAAAGTAGCTACCTGGGATAGCATCTGGTGGCAGTTTGCCTGTAGCCAGCATGATGTCTCTGAAGTTGAGTGAAGCATAGTAGACAGAGCAAAGCTGCACGTTGGGGTTAGAAGGGACAAAGTGGCGCAGCGGGGATGCGATCCAGCGTAGTGAGGACAGATCACCACGAGTCAGGACGTTCACATATGCCTGCTGGGTCAGCTCCTCGCTCAAATCTACAACACAGATAAGAGTCATGCACAAACACTTGATAGCAGTTGATGTTCTTTGGTCAGAAGTAATGTAAACCTATAGGGACAATGCTGACACCTTGTGTGAGTAGCTGGTGTCTGAACATCCCCCACTGTCCGTCCCGGTACACGTTCATGCTCAGGTCTCTCTGCAGCACTGCCTGCATGTTTTTATGGGAAAGCTGGAGAGAAGGGGTTGCTGAGGATTTCTTTAAGTTAGACACAAATGCACACCTTTTGAGAAGAGACACAAAACAAACACACACACACACACACACACACACACACACACACACACAATGAAACATTTCCATTTAAAGCCAATCATCATCATTCAGCCAAAATCCTAATGCACTGAATATACCCATGCATTAGACGATGAAAGCAGTGCAATAAAGATGAAATAAACTAACCGGATGCGGTTGCCTCCAGGCTCCTGTCTCAGGCAGTTGACCATCCCCACCACTCCATTATGGCCTTTAGTGGCTGTCAGCCATATTGGATTATCTGAAATCTCAGCCAGCAGGCTCTGTTGGAAACCAGGAATTTTAGATAACAGGATTAGAAAAATCATGTCAGAGAGATGCAACATTAGGTATTAATAATGACTCTAAGTGCACAGAAGTGCCAGAAAAACTGGTACAGGTTAGCCTATGCAAAATACATAAGCTGGTGGTGGCTCCATAACGGTATGGGGTTTGTTTAGCTGGCATTTCATGAGAGCCCTGGTACATATACATATGTCTCTGACAGGTGAACACTATGTGTGTCTTCTTTCTGAGGAGTTACACCAGTTAATGTTCTGTATTCATTCTGATAGGTTTGGCCTCTTCTAACAGGACAATGTACCACCACACACATCTAGAGACGCCAAATTATGGTTAGAGGAACACTCATGTGAGTTTGGGGTTTTGCCGTTTAGACCGAAGTCACCAGATGTTCTGCAGGAAATATGTGTTCATTCAGTTTTTCTGGCACTTATAAATTGATACTGCAGAACAAACCAGGCTTACCTTCAGAGTCTCTACCCATTTGTAATCAGTAGAGTCAACAGACAGGGCAATAGGCTGTTTCTCTGGAGTTTTCCTTTTGCCAAGGAAGAGAACTGAGCCGTAGAACGATTTCTTCACCATGACCAAGTTGAGAGAGACCTTTTCAAACAGCTGCTCCCATTCCGCCTTTGTGCACAAATAAACACACAACAAAAATAAGAATCATTGTGAACTCAAGCTGAGCCAGATTACATGTCATGACAAATTTTCACATGTTTATCTGACCAGTACATTCCGCCCATACCTGAGTAAGAAGGCTGCTCTGATTGTCCAAAGAGGCGAGGAAGGCAACTGTCTCGCCCAGTGTGTCTCCCTTCAGCAGAGTGTGTACCAGAACAAAGCC
The DNA here is from genome assembly GCA_028565595.1 of Duopalatinus emarginatus. NCBI lineage: Eukaryota > Metazoa > Chordata > Actinopteri > Siluriformes > Pimelodidae > Duopalatinus > Duopalatinus emarginatus. Next base: position 11,174,326 of record JAOVVF010000051.1, read on the forward strand.
GTCCTCCTTGGCAGCGGATGTCAGGTTTTCCATCAGAGCTGATGGGTTTGAAACAGGCCCTGGGACACAGTTACAAACCACCAGGTCGGCACCCCCCAGGCTGCCAGTAGCTGTGCTCTGCTGAGGATCCCACTGAGCTGTTGAGATACCCTGCTCTTCCAGAGAGGTCTGCTGGGCTGAGAGGAGCTCTGTGCTCACATCAGAGGCTGTGTAGTCAAGATGCAACATGGGCTGAATGTTGAGGAGGCTGACGGCCCGGGAAAACACACGGCCATCGCTGGAGAGGGCCTGAAATTAGAGGAGAACAGAGTAAAATTATGGGAAGCATTTTGCTGTGATATAAATTCATATAAATGTATAGGCTCGCTACTACAATTTAAGTAAAATGTGCTTCTGTGAGCTAAACCGAGGTAAGGACATAGACTGAATATTGCCCTGTACCTCCAGAACTTTGAGTTTGCCAGGAGTGGAGTTCTCCAGAGCTGTGTCAAGGCAGTGACGCAATGCATGAGAGTCTAACAAGCCATTAAGGAGAGGATCCTGCAGCAGACATTCCCTTTCCTTCTGCACTGTCTGTTCCAGCTCCGAGTGCAGGTTCCCGTTAAGTTCCAGACCACAGACCTCTGACAGCAGCCGTAACAGACAAGTCCCTGTCTCTGCATCAATTAGCTGGTCCTCATGTACACCCTCCAGTCCTGGGATGGAAATCTTCACTCCATGCATGGCCAACTTCCTCTGGACATGGTTTATCAGACCTGTAGAAAAGATAAATGTGTGTCAGGGTATGAACAGGTTTGACAGATTTTGTAACATATACCAGAAATAATAAAGGACAGGAACTCACCTTTGGTGTGTCTGAGCTGCTCTGTTAGCTTCTCACTGGATACCAGGCACTCAGTCTCCACCAGGGGCACAAAGACAAACTCCTCCAGAGTGGGTGGGGTCTGTTGCTGTTGGCGACGGGGAGCCACTGTGGCATGGAGGCCACAGATCTGAACCCCACCCGCTGTAATGTTGTCCAGGCAGCGGTTCACGTGGACATTGATGGCTAAAGACAATTAGGAATGTGACACCCTGTACTTTAGTTTCACATGCAGCTTAAAAAAAACAGAAGTGCGGCTTCGAATGAAATACCTTTCCTATCCTCTGAGTAATCCTGAACTCTTTTCTCATGTAACGTTGGATCCACACACACAGAACGGATGCGTGTCGGGAGGCGCAGGCTACGGCCAGGTAAGCCCACCACAATCATCTGCAGCATGGTGTCCAGAAAGGTCACCCAGTTTCCTGTCCACTGCAGCTTTCCAGAGTCACCTACAAACCCAGACCGGAAAAAAAATCTGACCTGAATACGTATAAAAACGTAATCACATATTCCCAACACACAATGCTTTTAGATTTATACTCCACCGAGAATCAGTTTGCATGTGTTTACCAGCATTGTTGGACTCCAAAATGCCTTGGAAGGTTTTGCCATAATCATATCCACGAAGACGCAGTTCTTTGTAGATGTCTCCAGACTTCAGGCGCAGTTTGGGTTCCTCTGGCTTTGTGGTCACAGGCTCAGCAATCTGAGAGTGGAAAGAATCCAAAGCTGCCTCCTCCAATATGCTCACCTTACCTGGGACAGTCAGGGAAGTAGAAAAGTAGACATAAGAATATAACAGCTTGACACTAATGCAAAGTTATTTAAACCAATTTAATTTACCAGATATATGGATAACTGGGTTACAACTTACCACTGACTGCCAGGTTGCCATTCTCAGACACCTCGAAGCGACTGGTCGCAGGCATGAGACGAACCTCCAACTGGACCGCTCCTGTGGTGTGAGGCAGAATAACATAAACAGATTTCCATACCATGCATTTTTATTCTTTGAGGGTTTTTTACACTGGAGTGCATGCAAACCGGTACAGATGAGCCTATACAAAATGCAAAAGCTGGTGGTGGCTCCATAATGGTATAATGTACCACTGGTACATCTACAAATATCTCTGACAGGTGAACTAATCTGAACCTGAAAGTGAAAGTGAACTAGCCTACTGTGCTTGCACACAAAGGAATCTGTGAAACACACACTGGTCACTAGGGGGGACAACCAGCCCCAAACTATGGGGCCCAGGGAACAGTTAGGGCTGGGGGTAGGGTGGTGGATGATCTGCCCCCATAAGTTACACTCGTTCATGTCCTACATTAATTTTGATGAGTTTGGCCTCTTCTAACAAGGCAATGCCCCACAGAGGAAGACTTATCTGAGTTTAGGGTGTTGCCATCCCCACCTAAGTCATTCATCAGATCTCAGTGTTATCAAACACATCTGGTATGCCATGCAATGCGCTCTGGAACACAGAAATGCTCGAAATACAGCAGAACTGTGGACTGTTCTGCAGAAAGTATGGTGTTCATTGCCTGCACAATGCCCCGTGTGGGACCTACCAAGTATTAAAGGCAATTTATAAGACACTGGTTAAAGCAAGATAACATGCCATTAGCTGTAAGCAAGCATGACTCAAGATAAAGCAGTGAGTTAGTTGTAAAAATGGAAAAATAAATTCACTTCAAGACATTTTTCTCAAGACCTCAACATTACGTTTATGGCAGCCTTCCGATCTAATTATCTTATCCCATGTCCAGGACACTTGCCTTTACTGTACCAGTGAAAACCACTCACCAGTCTTGGGAAGAATGGTAGCTCTGTGGATGGTGACATCCTCAAAAGTAACAGGTGTGTGCTCCATGACAGTGCCTAAACTCCTCATCAGTGTCCTCCATGCCAGCACCAGGTAACCCGTGGCTGGATATAAGACCCGCCCATCAATGCAGTGGCCAATCATGTAGTAGTCTGGTGATTCAGGGTTCATATCTGCAAGGACAAATAATAGAGGAGGTAAAAAAAGATCCAATTGCTAGTCAGTGTGGTCATCGAGCTCAGTGGAAAGGATAAAAAAAAGTGTGGAACACATTACTAGACATTCAGGTCAAGACTGAATTTCTGGAAAGTATTTACTGACCAATGTTATACACAGTGGCTGAAGTGGAGCCTCCAGATCCTGCTGGGAAATCCTCCACTTTGGGCACATCCCAGGTCTGAGAGTGGTCCCATTGGATGAGAGGGGAGATGAGGGGTGTCCCCACTGGAACAGGGTACTCAACAGCTGGATACAGCTGCTTACTGTCCACATTAATACTACGAGCAAAACATGAGCAAGAAGAACATTATGTGAGCTTACACACACACACACACACACACACACACATTAAACATTACCCTTTACACATTACTGACCCATTCATGTACATCTTGCCAACATGGGAAAGGAAGAACTCCAGGTTGTTGGCATGTCCTCTCTTCATCAATGGCAAAATGGCACATGTGGGCTTGAGGCTGCGTTTCAGAATAGCCTGGTGAGGGAGACAGAATGAGTGCTGCTCGAAACAATGTCTCTGGCTGATCTAAAGAGCTCATTATAAGCTATATATACATCACTTACCTGCAGTAGGGCGTGTGGAGCTATCTCCACCACCACGGCATTGTCAGGGACGAGGCTCAGGCCCTCCTGGAAGAGCACAGGACTCACCAGGTTGTTTACATGGTACTCGGCTGAGGAGTAGAGGGCCAGAGGGCTCTCCCAGTCTGACTGGGGGATAGACGTGCTGATCCAGCGGGGAGAGCGAGGACGTGGGCTTTTTATCACCTGTGTACGTAAAAATAAAAGTGGCTTAGTGTGGCTTACAGTAACCCAGAGTGCTTTAAACACATTTATACATGGCTAACTTTTACATTATTGGCTAAAAGAGAAAAAAATACATATTTAACTAAGAAATATTAAACAGGCCTATAGTAAAAAAAAAAAAAGCATCAAACATGCAATTTAATGTCATTGAATATACATATAACCTGGAATTTTATGGAGCAAGGGGTTATAGGTGTTGCAGGTTTCATATATTAGTGGTTTAATTAGCATTAAGAGTATTATACAATGTATATTGATTTATTATTTAGCTAAATTAGACTAAACTGCATTTTGGTAAAGAAAAAACAACAAAAACCAATGCTAGAGCTCATTTTTTAACCCTACCACCAGATGGTGCTGTGGTGCTAAAGTGGACCTCATACCTTCTGCAGAGCAGCCAGCAGAGCGGGAGCAATGGACGCCATGTAATAGGAATGGAATGCAACGCCGGCACTGCGCACCTCTTTGGCAAACACACCGCTCGCCTTAAGCTCCACAACAAATTTGCTGACTGCCTCCTACACACCCACACAAGACGTCAGCACAATAAACTTCTAACCAGGTGAAATCAATAAAAACTCACAATGAGAGGTGTTAGTGTACCTGTGGCCCCGAGATCGTGACCGTGTCCTCTGCGTTGTGGCAGGCTGGGACCACCCCCTGTGGACACTGAGCCTTACACTCCTCCCAGGTCAGACCTGAGGACCAATTTAAATTCAGTACCAGAAGCCACCAGGATTTTAAACATCACTTCACAACAGGTTTCTCAGGCACAGGTTGGCTTACCCACTGCTGCCATGCCTCCAGGTGGCAAGTTGGCTTCTTTGATGCACCTTCCTCTCCAGTAGGCAGCCAGGATGGCCTCACTGTGGCTGAGGGAGCCATCGGCATAGCCGCATGCCAGCTCTCCGACAGAATGCCCCACAATGCCGTCGGGCTGGAGGCCCATCTTCTGCAGCATGTCTATTTGTGCAATCTGATGAATGATGCACAATAATCGAATCAAGCTTTACAATAATCATATAAATGATGCAAGACAAGGTATAAGAGTATAAACAAGCAATATGCAAAAGAAGTCAATGCATACTAGACCCAAATTAAACAAATTAATATTATATTGATATTAGATCCTATATGACAACATATGAATTGTGCAGACGTAAAAGGTAGATAACCGTGCAAGAGATGTGCATAACTGCCCACAATTACTAAGTGGACATTAAGAATATATAACTATGCAAAATCTGAAAACACACCAGTCTAGTACTTGGTAGGTCCCCCACAGGGCACTGTCTCCACTAGTTTGCAGAAATCTTTTCTGTGTTCTACAGCGCATTGCATGGCATCCCAGATGTGTTCAATAACATTGAAATCTGATTTAGGTCGGAATGGCAAAACCCCAAACTCAGATGAGTGTTCCCTAACCATAATGTGGCATCTCCTAGACATGTGTGGCAGCCCATTGTTCTGCGTCCACGTGTCCCATGGAAAACCAGCTAAACAACCTCCATACCATTATAATGCCACCATCAGTCTTCGTATTTTGCATAGGCTCGTGTGTACCAGTTTTTCTGGCACTTCAGTGTAATGTAATATACAATGATAATGTCAACTCTTGAGGAATTCAGTCAGTCAGCTATTCAGCATGGATGGATGATGAAATAAGCAGACGCAGAATTATCCAGAAATCCTATTTCATAGTGACTATTGCAAAACGATAAGCATGGTTCAGGAACTGTGTATGTGTGTCAACTGTGTATGTGTGTCACCCTGACCTGAATGGCTGCAAGGCCTACAAATGCATGGACAGTGTCCTCAAAGGTGTTTTCATCAGCGTCCATGAGCAGCTGGGACACACACAACCCTGTGTCTTTTAAAGCCTGGTCCGAGCGTAGGATGGACTCTCTGAACTCCTGGAGTTGCATTAGGCTACGACCCATGCCAGCCCACTGTGTACCCATACCTGTAGGAGTCACACAGACACACACATATATAAATATACAAACATATACACACAGAGGTGTGTTTCACTGAATCAAAAGTGCAGAATCCACAAAAGAAAAATCTTGCCGCTGTGGACTTACCAGAGCAGATATACCAGAGAGGCCTGGTGGAAGGTGCAGCCTGCTGCACCTCTGTAAATTCGCCCTGTGCTCCCAGCAGTGTGTATCCCCTGTAGGGCATGCTTGAAGTGGGAACATTACACACCTCATTTAGCAGGTCCATGAAGGCCAAGTCCTGCCCATGTTCCTGGGCTTTATGCAGGAGAAAGGTAGCAGCCTCTTCGGTCCGCCCACATGCCTGAACTAGTCTGGGTACAGATGCTGGTGAAACTGAATCAGTCGATTTGGGCCCTGGTGGGCGCAGGATAACATGGACATTGGAACCTCCAAAGCCAAACGAGTTGATCCCTACAATGCCACCACACACAGGAATGGGCTCAGCCACCACACGCACACGGCCATCTGAGAGGGCTGGGATGTCTGGGTTGGGATTTTGGAAATGGATGTTAGGAGCCCATGTACCGTGTTCTAGCGACAAGAGCACCTGAGTGTACAGGGGAAAGAGTTAGTTATGTATAAATACACTGTACATGTATAACCCAAAGAAAAAGTTATTGAAGGACATGTTTGTAGACTCACTTTTGCAAGGGCAGCAAGCCCAGAGGCAGGCTCAGGATGGCCCATGTTGGATTTGGTGGATCCTATAAGCAAAGGTTCACGCTTTGACTGACAGAACACACTGACAATGCCATTGACTTCTTGTGGGTCCCCAACCTAAAAGAACAATTAAATCAGTATTAAAACTATTGCTTTTGCTTAGATATGTGTGTCTGTGTGTTGGTGTCTGTATCCGGACTCACCTTGGTGCCAGTGCCATGGGCCTCAATGTATTCAACCTGCTCAGGGGAGATGTTGGCCTCTTGGTAGAGGGAGCGGACAAGGCGCTGCTGCATGTCCCCTGAAGGAAATGTCACACCTGGACAAAACATCATAAGATACCTGTCAGGAAACCATTTAAAATTCAAGCACCTTGGTCAATGTTAGTATCCATTACGTCCATCACAATGAAGTCAGAACATTGAGGGCGTTTTTTTTTTTTACTTGACTGATAACCCAATAGCTCTTCACATGGCACCTTCAGTACATACATGCATATTTCTCCATGTGTGTCAGCTCATAAGTTATTTAGCCTCACCTCCTGCCAGCTCTACCACATTTCTGTAAAAAGCATGTCAATGTTTTCATTGTAATTGCAATTCACGTCAGAGGCAGAAAACAGCTATGAAAATGTCAGAAATCCCTTTCATTGTTCTCTGATGAAACACCAGCTACATTCTGTTTGCCATGTCACTTCACCCGCTCGGTTTCAGCATTTCAACACTGGCGAGACATTAAGTATGCCACCAGTCACTGGGGGAAAGGAGATGTCCTGGTCAACACTCTCCATTACAATAATCAGAATATAACCGCTGTAGTACCTTGTTCTTTATATCCATCTGTGTTGTTGCCAGCATTAAGTACAGTAGCATAAACTCTCTTGGCCATGGATTTCTTAGTCAGGAGTACAGCCACAGCTGCTTCTGAGCGACAGTACCCGTTTCCTGTGCGATAATAATACAATAGGTTTTAAATTTGACAGATTTCTCGTACACTAGAATTATTCTAAAAAACTGTATAAATAACAGCAAGATCACCTGATTCATCAAAAGACTTGCAGGCTCCATCAGGACTGAGCATGCCCAGTTTCATAAACTGCACTGATGTGTTGGGTTTGAGCAACAAATTAACTCCCCCTACAAGAGCCGCATCGCACTGACCATGCCGAATAGCGTTGAAGGCATTCTCCAGAGCCAGGAGACTGGAAGAACATGCTGTGTCAATGGCAGTGCTGGGGCCTTTAAAACACACACACACACACACACACACACACACACACACACACACAAAAATGCATTATCGTATCGGAGTCACCTAATTAATTAATTGAATTCAATTAAATTTTATTTATATAGCGCTTTAGCAATTAGCAATTTTAGCAATTAGCTTTACTTAATACATCATGCCATTCAAGGAATGACTCACAGTTAGGCAATAGTAAAAATAAGGAAGGTAATAGCCAACATGATGATCAGGATTATAATAATTTACCACAGTCAATCAGCCAACTTTTTTTATGGTGTACATACCATACAAGTCTGAATTACTATTCATTTTTCAGTCCTATGGTTTTAATATGTTCATAAGGTTTTTTTTTTAATGCTAGATGATTTTGATCTCTATGTTATAGATAAAAGGACAATAATGGGACTTTGGGCATACCACTGAAGTCAAAAAAGTAAGAGAGGCGATTGGCGAACATGGCGCGTTGGCATCCGGTCATACTGTACCCCAGCAGCTCTTCTGGATCTTTACTGAAGGCCTCGCCTGCCTCAGAACCACTTACACCAATGTAAACACCAGTGTTAGTGCCACGCATGGACGTGGGGTTTATGCCTGTCGAGCATGATAAGTGCAAACACCATAAATAAACACTACTAATATCAGGCTTTATTAACTAATACAGATCCACTTAATTTAACACTAGAAGACCGGGTGCTGGGACACTGACCTCCATCAACGATGGCCTCGTACGATATCTCTAGCATAAGCCTCAGTTGTGGGTCCATGGTATGTGCTTGTTTGGGATGCACGCCAAAGAAGGCTGCGTCGAATCTGTCTATTTCTTTCAGTTTTCCATTTCTGCGAGGAAGACCGTACAGACCTGGGGATAGGTAAAGATGTGCAAGGAGGTTAGCTATGAAAACAGGTGGGGAGAAAATCTGACATTTTCCATTGTAACAAAAGAACCGTCTTAGTCCACTTGGCTCACTGACTGCTGATACTTCAGCACATGAATGTGAACCGTAGTTGGTTGCCAAGGTGAGAAAGCAGAGAGGCAAGTGAAGAGAGAGATCTATTGAAAGGACGACAAGCGTGCCAAGGCCAGAGCAGGGACAGCAGCCAGGTAGGAAGAGAGACCAGCAGTGCAAAGAAACCGGAGACCACAGGGGGAGTCACTGCATATTTAATGTGGAGATAGTTAATTAATTCGGCTTTATGTGTGGCCATTGTTCAGAAATGTTTACACACATTTACAGTTTACATGCCGTAATATAATGCAGCAAAATAGAATATGACCTCATTTTATACTAAAGAGTAAGGCGGGTGATATTCATTATGTGTGTTTTACTTTAATAATTTTGCCCTTTTTTGTTGTAATGTAAGCATTGGATCCAGGGGCCATCCATGACTCTGACCAGGATAAAGTGATCACTAACGATGTAAGTATCCTACTATTTAATATGATAATTCAACCCCCCCCTTTTTTTTTTTTTTACAGTCGTTGGCCTGTATGTACTGTAGGTATCTGATTCTGCAGTATACCTGGCTTCCACCTCCTGTCATCCTCTGTGACCATGTCGACTCCATTAAACAGGTTCTGCCAGAATTCTTCCAAATTGTCCGACTCGGGAAGGCGACCCGAAATCCCAGCTATGACGATTTCTTCCATATTGGTGTGAGGGTTTCTGTGGGTTCAACCAGAAAGAAAGGAAAAGCAGTTAGAGAGCGAATATTCAACGAACAATTACTGTCTGTATGTCAGATTGCATTCAACATTTCATCTGACCTAGTTCCAACCACACATTCATGCAGGCTGAGAGAGGGCTCAAGAGGACACGGTGCTCAAGGGGGGTCACACGGAGGACTGTAGGCTTTGTTTAGTGACCACAAATTCACTCTAATTCTGTCTATACAACGGCTATCAACAAAGCAGGAGCAGGGACGGGATGGCTGCCTAGTGTAGGGTGCAAATCAAGCTGAATGTGGAGCACAAAGTGCCTCTCTGTTCTGCTTCCATTAAAGCCAGCACCAGGATTCACAGGATGGAAATTTAACCACAAGCCTACAAATTAAGCAAGACAGCTTCTCCTGTTCATTAAATGCTTGATTTCATTCATAATTTCATTAATATATCCATTCAGGAGTTGAAACTTGCCATATTACTGGTTACATGTCATGATGTTGCACTTTTCACGCTTGTGTGGTAGAATACCAACTACATCAGTGGTATTTAACTAAACAGGTCCAGCTACATAAAATTCCCTGCTTGCAATAGTCAAGATAAGCAAGTAGCATGACTCAATGGTGACAATAAACACTTTTTTAAACACTTATCTATTAAGAATTAGTTTATGCCTAGAAAAATGCCTAAACATTCATTCTTGATGAATTTTTGTGTCTCGTCCTAAAGGCTACTTTTTTAATACAGCACGTTGATCAGCTCTGTTTCATTCTTGCTTCGGTTTGCCGCATCCGGACCATATCTGGCAGTTACCAAACCATGATGGCTACAAAGTACACAACCTTGCGTGTGAATGTGAAAGCTACATATGGTCAGGAAAACCTATTCATACTATTGATGAATATTAGCTATATAAATTATTGCTTAGTCAACCAATATTTTTTTTAAACTAAGGATTAAACAATCACCTTTATTCTTATCTATGGATTTGTTTGTTCAAAACCTGCGATTCTTGATTGTTGCCATGAAGATGTATTCACAAGGCAGGTGCTGACACGCTGCAGTTTGCTATTGTGTGCGTATTACTGTGATATTTAAGAGGCTTTCTGATGAGTCAACCTGAAACCATCCACGTGAATATTTATAGAATTACTTAAGAATGAGCCCGGGGTGAGAAGTTCTTATGAAATTCTATGCATTCTAATGCGTTACTTCTTCCTTGCTCCTAATTATGATGTTTTCTTATTTCAGCACAACCACTCTGAGAACTCAGAGCAGATTGAGACAGCAACTAAATGGATTTCCAGGAAGAGGGACTGTAATCTATCTGACCCAGATCTAATGAAGTCTTTGCATGAATGAAGGAAATGAATGAAATCTCCTCTTATGGCTTAATTATAGGATGACCAGACATTCTATGGTCTAGTACAGAAAAGGGCAGTTGTCAGAGGTGGGATTGGGGGGTGGGGTGGGGTGGGATTGGGGGGGGGGGGGG
>JAOVVF010000051.1:11200006-11210613 GCA_028565595.1 Duopalatinus emarginatus
ATTCTGTTTTTTTATATCTTATTTAACAGATTGCTTTCCTTAATGACATGGAAACATTTTTACTGTAACATTATTATTATTATTATTATTTATAATCTTCGTATTTACAATCTAAAATGTTTTTGTACTGCCTCAAAAATGCAGAATTCATAAAGTAAATGTCTACAACAAAATTTATACTAAACACCATATAGGGTGCCTAAGACTTTTGCACAGTACTGTATGTGCTACAGAGAAAAAAACATACATTCACACTCTCAGAATAGGAATTTCATGTCATGCAAAAATAAACAATGGTTAAAAGAAGTTGTGACTAACTCTGGCAAAAAAATCTGATTTAAAAAAAGAAGCTGATGTGAAAAATGGTAAGCTTATAAGGAACAAAGTGCATGAAGCCAAACTGTTCAGCAGTAAACATCAAAGTGAGATGTAAAATCTAGTCCCAGGATGCTGAGTGCTTAGCTGCCACTAGGTGGAGACAGCTAAGGGTGCACTCACACTAGGTGCACTTGCCATGTAGAGAACTCTGTCACGATTGTACCCCCTCCCCTTTCCCCCAGGGGCATGCGCTCACATTCTGGGGCCGAGCATGCTTACATCATCATGATGCATCGTGTTGGAGAAAGGCGTGACTGGTAGGATGGAGTAGAATCAAGTGTAATATTGTGAGAAAAAAATTGAGATAGAAATTTTTTGAGATAGAATAAAGATAGAATGTCACCAGAATAATGCCGTAGCATTATTAAAATTGTGTTAAAAATTAAGAATAATAAAATCATAGTATGTTAAGAGAGGGTTATTCAAGTGATCAAGTGCAAGTTGTTATTTTAAAACCTTTTTCATTACAATGAAATTACATGAAATATTACAAATGACAAACACAAACACTATTATTAGCAGAGGTATTTACATGTATTAATTAATAGTAAAATTATTGATAGGTTTGTGGTGTTGATTAGTCCTAAAAACAAAATGCATAAACAAATAAATCATACAAATTACATAACTTCACTACATACGGTATATTGTAATAAAAAGTATTTAAAATAACAACTTGCAGTAGATCTGCACAAACTGTGTGCTGATACAGACACTTGAACAACCCTCTTTGGAAATACTACAACTTTATTCTCAGAAGTTTACTTATCAAAATATAATAATGTGCGACATTTTTATTATGTTATTCTTGAAATATAGTTTTTTTTTCATGCTCTGGGATGGTTATTGATCACACTAGATGTCTACGATGCACAATGGTCATGGCACAGCATATGCTGAAACGATCACACTAGTCAAACGAACTGGACTTTAAGGGTCAAATGTGCTTGGGCATGGTACAAATTGCCTAGTGTGAGTGCACCCTTAATCTCTCAGCCTAACGTTTAACACTTAACATATTGTGAACAATGACATTTCCATCCCTGTTCGACTGAGTATTATTCTGAAGGCATTAACTACTGTAAACCAAAGATAAGTGTTAATGCACTGTTTTATGTAGCTCTTTTGTAAATAATGATCAGAACATTACACTTGTGTGCATTTAGGCAGTGATGATCATATTATGGAGTGGGGAGCAAAAAAATCTTCACCTTTGGTTACCCCTTCTATGACTGTAGGCTGTCGGGGAACTGTGTAAAGTGCACCATAGCTCACCCAGATCTTATTCGGGTCATGACTGGGCCAGGCTAAGGAAATATGCATTTGTGCATTTGCAATAGTATATGAGACAAATGTATGTGATTCACAGGTGAAGCCTGTCAGATGCAGCTGTTATCAAATACAGCCTGTCCGAAAATACTCCCACCAAGAGGCACCTTGAACTTTGAGTGCAACATACTGATACTGTCACAGCATCCTTTGCTGACATGCTATTTTAAGGCCTTTAAATATTACATGATAAATGACCTACAAAGCGTGTGTGATAGAGTAGATACATAACTTGGGGCTCTCACTGATCTCTGATAAATGTGCTGGCATCACCCTGAATAGTTATCATCACACCCCTTCCTGTGGTCACGGTTATGTTTACTAGTGATGAAAGATTTACCTCTCTGAGAGTAACGTGTGGTTTTATTGAATGAATGAAAATCAAGTGATTATAATATCAATTTAGCCATTAATTTGGTCATTTAGTGGTCTGACCTGAGAAGTAGTGTTTGACGCGAGTCCTCGCAGTGCCTGGTCTCTCTCTGTCGTCACGCTCCTAAGCAAAACAACCGCTTCCTGCAGCTCTCGCTCCTTCTCCTTCAATTCAGCATTTGCCTGATGACACATACAGTTAGGCCCAGAAATATTCGGACATTGACACAAGTTTCGGCATTCTATCCGTTTACCAAAACATATTAAAGATACAGTTATATAATCAATAAGAGCTTATAGTGCAGACTCTCAGCTTTAACATAAGAGTATCCTCAAGTTACATCCTAACTGAAGGAATGGTTAAGGAACTAAAGCTCTTTAATATGTAGCTGCCTTTTTTTTCAAGGGACCAAAGGTAACTGGACAATTGTCTCAAAAGTTATTATTATGGGCTGCATGGGCTATTCCCTTGTTAATTCATCATCAATTAAGCAGGTAAAAGGTCTGAAGTTGATTCTAGGTGTGGCATTGGCATTTGGAACCTGTTGCTGTGAACACACAACACGCAGTCAAAGGCACTCTCAATGGAAGTAAAACAGACCATTATTATACTGAAAAAATGTTTAAAAATCCATCACCAGAAGTATATGAAGTGGCCAAATTAACAATTTGGTACATTCTGGGGAAAAAAAACAGCGAACTGGTGAGCTCAACCAAGTAAAGAAAACTCTCCATGAATTAGGTGTACCAGTATCTAAGTCTACCATAAACCACTTCATGAGAGCAAATACAAAAAGTTTACCACAAGGTGCCGGTCTTGTGACCGGAAGGTCGCAGGTTCGATCCCCACCCAGGGCAAGACACGACTGAGGTGCCCTTGAGCAAGGCACCTAACTCCCCGGGCGCCGTGGTTTGCTGCTGCCCCCCCGCTTCAGGCAAGTGTGTTCACTGCCCCCTAGTGTTCATTGGTGTGTGTGTTTCACTGCACGGATGGGTTAAACGCGGAGGTCACAAAATAGTTCACTTTCACTTTCATTAATCAGCCTTAAAATCAACCTGAACCAGAATGATGGGAAGAAAAAAGTATGAAGCAGGCTTGGAACAGCTCATGATCCAAAGCATACCACATCATCTGAAAAACATGGTGGAGGCTGTGTGATGGCATGGGCATGCATGGCTTCCACTGGCACTGGGTCACTAGTGTTTATTGATGATGTGAAAAAAAACAGAAGCAGCCGGATGAATTCTGAAGTGTACAGGGATATACTTTCTGCACAGATGTAACCAAATGCTGTGAGGTTAATTGGACAGTGCTTCACAGTACAGATGGACAATGACCCAAAACATACTACGAAAGCAACCCCGGAGTTTTTTAAGGCAAAGAAGTGGAATATTCTGCAATGGCCTAGTCAATCACCAGATCTCAACCCGATTAAACATGCATTTCACTTGTTGAAGACAAAACTTAAGGCAAAAAGATCCACAAACAAGCAGCAACTGAAGACAGCTGCAGTAAAAGGTCTGGCAAATCATCACAAAGGAGGAAACCCAGCGTGTGGTGATGTCTATGGGTTCCAGACTTCAGGCAGTCATTGAGTACAAAGGATTCTTAACAAAGTATTAAAAATTTATATTTTATTTATGGTAATGTTCATTTGTCCAATTACTTTTAAGCCCTGAAATGAGGAGGCTTTGTAGAAAAATGGTTGCAATTCCTAAATGTTACATAGGATATTTTTTCAACCCCTTGAATTAAACCTGTGAATCTACACTTAAATTGCACCTCAGTTTTTTTCATTTCAAATCCAATGTGGTGGCATTCAGAGTCCAAAACATGAAGAGTGCATCACTGTCCAAATATTTCTGGGCCTAACTGTAGTTCAAATCATTAATACCATCATTTAGAACGTTACAGATTACTTGCTAATTGGTCAAGTTCACTGATTATCTCTCCTGCCTCTTGTAACTTCTGGTGTGATGCTTCAGCATGCCTGTATTTAATTGTAAGTCAATTCACCTTTTCTTTCGACTGAGTCAGCCCGTGGATGAGCTCCTCACACTTGAGGTAGTGTTCAGAACGCACTTCTTCACAGCGCCGCTCCCAATCCAGCTCCAACTGCACACGCTTCTGCTCCAGAGCCTGTTCCCTCTGAACCGCACTGGCTAACTGCTGCTTATACCTGACACAGGGTTACACAGGGTTTCTTAGTACACTCCTGAAAGGTCACCTTATAATGAACCAATGTGCAGTCATCCCTAACTTCCCACATGTAATTATCACTTCATCGTCAAGATATATTTCTGTTAGTTCTGTTACAACACACTAAGGAAATTAACATGTGAACAAAGTTCAGATTTCATAGAATGTATGAAATGTGTGACCTCCTTCATCAACCTTATATTATAATATATATGTGTGATTCCAGGGTTAAGGTTATATCAAACTAGAAGGGCATTTGATGAGCACAGATCTCTGCAAAAAGCCCAAACATTTTCTCTTTGGGGCCGCCACAGGCTTGTGGTTAAGAAATCAGCCCTGGGTAGAAGGTCCCAGGTTTGAGCCCGGCAACCGACAAGACTCGACTGAAGTACCCTTGAGCGAGGCACCTAACCCCTAACTGCTCCATGGGCACTGAGGATTGGGGCTGCCCACCGCTCTGGGCTAGTGTGTTTCACTGCGCAAATGGGTCAAATGCAGAGGTCAATTCCACTGCCTGGTGGTCAGAAGAGTAACTCACTCACTTTTATTATATTAAAATGTGCAGTCACACCCTCTACATATGTCTGGATACTGCAAAGGTATTTAAATGAGAAAAGGCTTATTAAATTTAATAGGCATGACTGCAAGATGACTGAATACAAAGTAAAGCCAAATGTGTAAATATTTAACAATATACAATTGCACTCAAAGAGGAAACACAGACTACATCTGCTGGTAAAATGTGAATGAATTACACAACGGCACTTTGTAAGGTATACAAACAGTAGCACTTATTAAACATAGCTCATTTTAGTCCTATCTCGCAATGATAACAAAAGTGAAAAATAATATGTGGATCCACCACATGACTTGGAGCCACTCCAAAGTTAAACAGGATCCTGTTTCATGACAATCAGCCCTGTAGTTCTGCAATCCAGCTGACAGCAACCAAACACTCTGCACCGAAAACATAACCCTCTTGGTGGAGGTAAATACGCAATGGACAAATAGCCCATCCTTCCACTCAGATATCGACTTTATATTTCTGTCGACGGCAAACTAATCTATACATTTCAGTGTCTGAGATATAAGGGGCCCCTGACATGTTATCCCTGTACTACACTAACATACTGCTCTGTTTGTACAGCAGAATACCAATATGCAGTAACTTAGCTACAGGTATAAAGTCAATATGCACTCGACCACTGATCCCTGTGATTACTGGTAAGCACGTACATCTGTGAATCCTCTTTATATTTATTCAGCTCTGCTCTGATTTTGGCCTCTCTGTCCCCTGCAGACAGCAGCTCCGTATCCTTGGCAACTGTTTCTTTGGAGACCTGCGTGATGTAAGAATCCCAGTTGGCCTGTGTCTCCTCCAGCTGTGTACGAAGCCTTTTAGGGAACAAGAGGTCATTTATTATCATATGATGACACATTCGTAATTTCTCCCTCATGTTACTGCTGTAAGTGTAACTCCCATAGGTTTAAAAAAAGAAAAGAAATAATGGATAAGAGTTAATTATTAATAGTAATAGACTCATAGCTGTATCTCAATAAACAGTGATCGCTTTTTACAGGTTTAATTACAAGTCATGTTTAAAGAGCCAATATCAGAGATAAATAAAGACTTTCTATGCTTAGAAAAAAACAGTATGTAATATGCCACACACACTGCCAGTTTGAACATGTAGTACATTTTGGATCTCACTTATGGTGATGCAAAGCATGATTTGTAACATACATACATGCTTGCACCTCTTTTGGGCCTGTTCATTTGTGTCATCTCATATTAGCAGAATAATCATTGTGTGTGTGTCTGTTTTATTTTTTTACTCCTGTATCTGCTGCTGTCTGTGTGCCATCTCATCTGCATGTCTTCTCTCTCTCCTCTCCTGCTCCAGGGCTTGGGTGTCTAGCTGCACCTGGAGCTTTTTGGCTTTCTTTTTCTCCTCGTGCAGGTCAGCGGCATGAGCCTCCTTCATGGCCTCCAGAGCTGTTTCTCTCTCCCGGGCCCTGCGCTCCATCTCTGCATGCCTGGAGTAAGCAGCCACACCACAGCAACATAGCACCAGTCACTCCAAACCAGCCAAACAACTCTGACCTAAAGTGCATGTTATTTTTAGTCCATATATCACACCAAAAGTTCATGACCCCTGCACGGTTGTTTATTTTTAGAGTACATACTGTACATTCATTGCATATTTTCCCAGAATGTTTTTAACAGAAATGAAATCCATTTCCATGTTATTCCACAATAATCTGTGCATTGGAAAGATTATCAATGCGATGTCATGGATTACTTTCTGTTGTTGATTTCTTCTTCTTTTTTATGCTTGGCCTTCATTTGGGTCACTTCTTCCTCAAGCTCTTTTATCCTAGAAAATAATCATATAATCAGTGAGAAAATGTAATTAATTAAATAAATAAAAAAATACAGCATGCCATACATACCTTGAGTCTTTGACTGCAGATGTGTTCTTGAGGTCCCAGTCTCTGTTTAGGATTTCTTTCTGTGCTTGTTGACAGAGTTGTTCAGACCGCTGCAGTGACTCGACAGCCTCACTGCGAGCTTTGGCATGGACATCCAACTCCTTGTTCAAAAGCTGCACCTGTTAAATAAACCGTCTATTACACTCACACAAAATACAACTTTAGACCATTTTGGCTTGTGTTTCTTATTTCATTAGATTTTACCTTGAGCTCATGAGACAGCACAACGTTACGCATCTCATCCAGTCTCAGGTTGAACTCGTGTTCCCGTTTTCGCATCTCACTGTCGAAGTCTGCCAACATTTCCTGCCATTAATTACAAAAGGATACAAGCTGTCATGTACTTGCACAGCTCACTACAGCTTCACTCAGGGATGTTCCTTGGAAGCATATCAGCTTCTAACAAACAGGAAAAGGGGGCTCGCTGAAATATGTCAGTTCCCTGTTTGTGTCACAGCCAACTTAAGTGTGAAAAGAAGAGTTTATGAAGAAGGTTTTCAAATCATATGCAAGTAGGTAATATAACCTAAAAATATGTTGAGTGCTATTAAATGCATGCTACACTACCAACATTTATCAGGTGATTGTATAAAGGTCACGTTTATTATTTTTTTTTAGGTGTGCTGCTGTTCATTAGTCACCTAGCATCTAAATGATCTACTGTGGAAACAAACACTATTGACATATTAAAAACACAGCTGCTGAGCCCAACTCGTCTGATCCCAGCTCAACAGGCAAATGTCAAAGGCGACTGCAGTGAAATTAAAAACACGACACCTATTCCTGGCATGAACAGCACAGCGTACGCTATTTTGCACAACAAAAATGTCCAGTCCATTGTTACCTACTCATTTTACAGCGCAACGTGAGAATTCTCTGGAGACAAAACCTACTGAGACCCAGAAATAGTCAGATGGGCTACCTCCCAGTCAGACGTGTTAGTTTAAATACCACAATAGCACAATAGCTATGTTTTATGACATGCTGACAACTGAGTGTGCCTACAAAAAGATCACCATCTCGACTGAATACAGATTCAAAACCACCTCAGTAAGGTACACTTTGTATACTGTACCTCTATATCATTGGACAGATTAGACAGTGTGTGTGGTACCTGTTTCTGCAGTGCCAACTCCCCATCTGATGCCTGGATTTGCCGTTGAAGATCCCGTCTTAGGGTCTGATTCTGTTCTCTGAGTGTCTGAATCTCATCCTCCTTCATACTGCAAAACAAAACTGTTACTGAAGTGGGCTTTCTCAATGTAGTATCACCGATTCAGAGGTAGACTGGCTAGATAGTTATATAATTGGGAAGGATTATAATTTATGCCGTTATAAAAGTGTAATTATTATGATTGCAGTAGTGTTACACCACTCCTTAGCTGTTATCAAAATTAAATGGCATTTAACTGCAGCCCTTTATCAAAGAGCATGACAAGTTAGTTCATATTTACATTTATGGCATTTGGCAGACAGCCTTATCCAGAGCAACTTACATTTATCTCATTTATACAGCTGAGCTGTTGAGAGTTACAGGTCTTACTCAAGAGCTCAGCAGTGGCAGCTTGGCTGTGCTGGGATTTGAAATCATGATCTTATGATTAGTGATTTAAGATTGTAACCACTGACCTACCATTGCTTGGGTCATCAAATACTTAAACCAAAAATGTTGCTTCCTTTACCTGCAAAATTTCTCCATCTGTAGCCGGTGCTCTACTCCCCTTTTGTGATACTGAGCCTGCAAATCTTCTTTCTGCTTTTTTTCCTCTCCTAGGGCATCCTGCAATTTGGCTAGCTGGATCCTCAGTTCACTGAGCTCTGCTTGCCGGGTACTGTCGTCAGTTTGCATTCGGACAGCCATTGCATCATAGCGCTCCAGGTCTCGGTCCCGCTCTTCCAGCACACGTAGGTTATACTGGAAATCATCCCGCAAACGCAGGAAGCGTTCTCTTTGGGTTAAAAGCTCGCTGGTGGCCTCAGACAATGCGGTCTCCAGCTGCTCAATACGCAAAACCTGAAGCTCTTTCCATTCCCTTTCCTTACAGGCTAGTTGAGCCTCAAGATCTGTACTGTCCTGCATGGCTTTTGAAGGCTGAAAATCAGGACATGGTTCAATCCGCCTTCAATGTAGAGACGAATCTATGGAGACATGAGCGATGTGAGGGGAAACAATCAACAAGGCATAAAAGGAATAAATAATTCAGATAATACTAGAGTTTTAGGGGGCAGCCGTGGTCTAGTGGTTAGGGAACCGGTCTCGTGACTGGAAGGTCGCGGGTTCGATCCCCATGACATGACTGAGGTGCCTTTGAGCAAGGCACCTAACTCCCCTAACTGCTACCCTGGCGCAGTGGCTTGGGGCTGCCCCCCGCTCTGGGCAAGTGTGCTCACTGCCCCCTAGTGTTCACTGGTGTGTGTGTGTGTTTCACTGCACGGATGGGTTAAATGCGGAGGTCACATTCCTCCTGTGTGCAAACACAATAAGGCAAAATAGTTCACTTTCATTCATTCATTTCATTTAGACGCAAAATTATTCAAACTCAATAGATTTCAAACTTGTAATTTTTGTTAACAATAAGCTATCCACAGATAATTTCACCATACAACCTGTAATAGGCACGCTTTCCCTTATTAGGGGAGAAAACGTGCCATAATTTATTACTTTGCTTAAGGGCTTTTACACTGATGGCAAAGCAAAACTGATTAGGTTTTCAAATCAAACATCAGCAGATAAACAAATGATATAACTATTAGAATTATAATCTTGAAGGTAATTTTGATATACGACTACTTATAACCAAATAAGAAAACAACCACTCGTGCACTGAAATGAATATTAGATTACAATTACAGGCTTTTAGATCACTTTGACCTCTCTGTAGCTGTACTGACAATCAAGCGATTATAAGTTTACATCTGTAAATGTCGGCCAGCTAATGAGCTCACTGACGTCCCTAAAGCCGAGCTCATGTTACACAACATAAACATTGTGCACAAGAACTGCATATTAACCCCAAAACACAAATATTGCTACAGATAACTGAGAAAAGGGACACAATTACCATTCATTAAACAACAGCGGTGTGTGTACTCCATCAGTTTGGTTCCTATGGGAACAGCAGTCCTCGAGGTCCGCCGGAAGATTCCGTGTGAAACTTCAACTCAAGATCACGAGTTCCGCTTTTGTTCAACACTACGTGACTTGTTTGTTCTTCTGTGAGCCGAGATATTAATGTGACTGTACACTGTAGTACTTGACCTTATTGTACAACCTTTAATAACAATAATAAATTAATAACCACGAGCTGGGCTTCACTTCTATAATAAGGTTTTCAGTAGTGCTTGAAACTGAAATGGGAATTCCCATTTAAAGTGTTTTTTTACATCCGTGACTAAAATCTGTCTCATTATAATATTCCAGATTCATCCTCATTTGACTCGGCATCAGCATGACTCAAATCTTCCTTTTCCGGTATGTTACTGTGTTCACGTCCAGCCTGTAGTTAGCCTGTAGCCTAATGACGCGGGTTTACCGCCGAAAACAAAGGGAGGTGACGACAGAGGAAACCGAAAACCAACCAGCAGTCATTATTCCGACTCCTTTACTGAGTCGGTTCATTCGGCTCACCAACACGAGAGTCGACTCTTTGCGTTCCAACATAACTTATCACGTTGTTTTCTAATTCTCAGCCTATGTGTGTTTTCATGGTTGTCATTACTTTGAACTGCTGTAAAGGATTCTGCAAGAATATAGGCATTACAACAACAACAACAACAACAACAATAATAATAATAATAATAATAATAATAATAATAATAATAATAATAATAATAA
>JAOVVF010000051.1:11227274-11244093 GCA_028565595.1 Duopalatinus emarginatus
CTCATAAAATAAATGTCTATAACAAAAGTTGTACTAAACACAATATAGGGTGCCTAAGACTTTTGCACAGTACTGTAGTTGGGTTAGTTTTAGACCAAAATGTAAATAATTTCCATGGTGGGCTGCATGAGGACCACATGCCATGCTAAACCTTCAATGTGACTGCTAAAGTTGGGCCAGTTTTGGCTCACAGTACACTTGCCATTTCAATAACCGAACCATAAGTGCCTTAACGTACCTTAACTTTTTTGTCTGCTATCTGGCAGAGAGCCTGGAGCACTAAGCACAACATAAATGCAGACAATGGCAAAAAAAACGCAAAAACATAATGTAGTAAGAGTATCATTCATACAAACTACCAATAAATCACACATAGCTGTTAATGTCTGTTAATTCATACAAGTAAATATCTATCAGTACAGTATATCCAGTTGTAGTGTTCTCTGCTTTCCACCTTTAGCCAGCTGACTGAACTCATAGAATTATTGCCAACCCATTAACAAGCTGAAGTCAAGTGTGTCCTAACAGGAACGCAGCGTTCACTGGAAAACAATCTTCCTGGAAACAGGAAACAGTCCTTATTGATGGGTGAAGATTAAGAAAAAAAAGATCAAACAAATACAGTGTATATGAGCTCACAGATGGCACTTGCTGAAATACCCACATGGATGAAATGAAATTCATAGACAACAAGGACAAATCTACACATCATAACCACTCTGACCGTAGTGCTATGTCTCAGCTATCTTGTGCCAGCACACCCGGTCTACATGGTCATCTCTTGTGCTGCATCTGCCTGCCAATTTGTCAGGACCAAAAATAAAGCCAACAATCTGATGAAGGTCCTGTAATCCGATCTGACAAGTGCTGACAAGTCTAGGAGCCAGAGGTGCCAAACTCCGGGGAAGTTGGCTAGAATCCAGGAGTGTGGTGGTTTCAGTGCTTAAAGAGTAAATAACTCACTAAACTGGTTTGAAAAAGAAATCCAGTACACCATCATGCAGGACAGAAACTGGTCAGACCTGCCAGAAATGCAAGAATCACTGTGACTTATGATAAAGAACTGGACTATTCCTGCTTGTTAGTTACATAACATCATTTCGCATTTGGTAAGAAAACAGGTGCAAACTGACACTATAAATCTGTGTGAGTATATGGTAATAGAGTTTAAGGAAAGACAATACAATAATAAAATATGTTGGCGACATCAATTATTTTTTTTTAGATTTTACACTGCTATAACACCTTCTCTTCCATTATACAAAACACAACAGTAGTGAGTACACCCCTGTGCAGTATTCCTTAAATGTCAAATAATTCAAAGTCGTATCACATTGCAGTAATTGCACTATTTCATTATAATTGACAGGTAGAGTATTTCCTCTTCTAAACAACCAAAAACAAATACTCTAGAAAGACTATGTTGAACCTTACAAGTTAGAAAACCTGTGAACATTGAAACAAATGGTGATTTCCAAATAACCTAACGGCATGATCATGGTTATAAAACGACCCGTGAACACCAGAACTTTCTCAATTTTAGACCTATGGGTTGTGTCTGTCTGTAAATCTGCCTGTAAGTCTGCATCATGGCTCTACCAAATTAAAAAATCTGATTGTGAGACATCAATGATTGATAAGGATACAGATTGGTGACCAACTAAAAATGAGTTAAAACGCAGTTGCAGCAGTAATCAGGAGGTACAGAACCAGCCTTAGTTCCACTAATCAGAGCCACAGTGACCGTCCTCCTACAATGATGCTACAGACAGTGAGCTACTTGCACAATCTAGCTCTAAAACAGTCAGGGAATCAATGGAAATAAGAGTTTCTGTGACAGCTCAGACAGTGTGAAGGACATAGTGTCAAGCTTTATGGACAATGTTCAAAAAAAAAAAAAAAAGAAAAACCTTGCATGCTTTTCAGTACAAAACTGCAAGATTAAACTTTGTTGAAGAACATGAATAGAAGCCTGAAAAATATTGAAACCAAGATAAATTTAATTCAAATAAATTTTAAAGAGAAATGTAGAGAAGCACAACCACTCTACCCAGAGCAGCTAAAAAATCTAAAGAATGAAAAAAAAATCTCTCTGGAAAGTTGTGCCAGCCTGGTATCTTGCAAGCTGAGGAGGATTGAGTCTGTCATCAAAAATAAAGGTGAACACACTAAGTACCAACTTTTATTGCAGCAAGTTCCTAATGTGGGGCCTGTATTTTTAATATAGTAAACCTGAACAGTTAGCTTTTACCTGACTGGTGATACAGTGATACAGTTCTGAAGTATTTGACATTTGTGTGTGTGATACAGAGGTGTACTCACCTCTGTATCACACACACACACACACACACACACATATATATATATATATATATATATATATATATATACACACAATACATATATAAACTTAAACAAGAAGGTGCTTTTCTACATTCTTCCTCTTAGAACCACCCTGTAAAAACAATGAAGGCTTAAACACAACTAATGTTGCACAATCACATCAAACATGCAGCCCTAAAAAAAATGTTGTTTCCTGATGTGTCAGTTTGTCGTGTTACATCAGTTTCCTTTATAAAGCATTGTATTTTTAAAACCATTAAAAAATTATACTTAGCGTTTTTTACAGGCAGAATCAAGAAAAAATTAAGTTTTGATGTGAATTCATGACATTTTACATGCCAATTTTAAGATTTAAGTTATGGCAGATTTTATTCTGATAACTACCTGTACATGGCATAGTAGCATGGTATATTTATAATGATAAAGAAATTATATTTTAACAAGCTTTTCTTTAGCCACCCTTCAGATGGCAGCCATAGACCTGTGGTTAAAAGAACCAGACTTTGGACCAGTAGGTCCCCAGTTCAATCCACTGGGCTGCCCACCACTCTGGGCCCAGTGTGTGTTTACTAGTGTGTATGTTTCACTGTACATGCGGGTGTAATGCAGGGTGGTTAAAAGAATAGTTTACTTTCATTTTAAAGAACATGCTTTGAAATTATGCATATTTAATTAAAAATTCTAATTTTAATATTTTAGTTGCATAAAAAAAAAGGTCAAAAAAAATGTTCAAACATCAAAAACACTTGGAATAGTGTTGGCATATTTATTATTAACTAAACTTTTCTGCTGTTCTTTTTTGCGTTGTCCTGACAGATTGTCACCAGTAGATGGCAGCCATGTGTTCTTCCAGAATTAGCCAATTGCTTTTTATAATTGTGAGAGTTTATCTGTACAAGCCTGTTTTTTTTAACAAACAAAACCAGAAATAAATACTCAAACAAAGGAATAAGTGCAGTTAAAATAATACAAGTAACTCATTTATTTACACATGTACAAAAAATGTGGTGCACAAATACAGTGATACAAACTGTAGTAGGGCTCATAGATTTGCATGACAAGACCAAAAATGTGAAGCCCAAAAGGAAACCAGCAATGCAATCCCATCATTCAGTTCTCCCACACACCCCTCTTTAAACAGAACAGGTACATTAGAACTAGTACATGATTGTGTATTGGACATATCAAAGAAAAGAGCATGCTATGCTAGGCACAGCTTTCTCCAGTCCACACACTGATCCTCATTAAGACATGAATAAAGCAGCTCAGACTACCACACTTTCTGTAACAAACATAATACATCTGCCTTTAGGGCAATCTGCAGAGCCAAATCAGTGCTGGAGAATTCTTTAGAGAGGACTCGGTATTTAACCATGAAAGCTGGGCTACTGTGGTAAGCATCACCTCACTGACTACAACTTTAACAGAGAGGAGTCAGTTCATTTTAAACAAATGCTTAGCAATCGTGCTACACTTCAATAACTGATGCCTATTTTGCATAATGCGCAACGATGTCAAAAGCAGAGCCCAAAAAAGTCATAATTTAGAAATACCTCTCCTGTCCAGCACTTCATTTTATTGGCTTAATGTAAAAGTAAGTACAGAAAAAAGAAAAGAAACATGAAAACCCGTAATGTATCTGGTCTCTCTAATTTGCATCTTGTTTGTAGTCTCTGTTGGGTGAAAAATGGAAACATTTACACATATATTACAATTTTCACAGCTTAGAAACAGAACTGAGCTCCAACAATGCAAGGGGCAGTAATACATCTTAGAGAATGACACGAAAGGGGTGGGTGAAAATTAACAAAAAAAAAAACAAAACAGGGCGGTTTCTACAGGGGCACTGTTTAATGTGTGGTCTAGGGCCCAAGATGAATAAATCATCCAACAAGATTTATCAAGAGTTAGAAATGCTGACACTTTGGCCCCTTACATCTTTAAACTAAAACATAAACATGAGCATGCAATAGTAACCCATCTTGCACCACTCAGCGGTTACAAATAGAATGATCAAAATATGCTAAAAGAATTATAATTGGTAAAATAAAAGCATGGCAACACGTCTAGATATGGAGCCTGAGAGAAATATGGAGGACATGGGAAGGATTTATATTTATTAAAAAAAAAAAAAAGGAGTATACCAAATGGAACTAAGTAAACTGTTAAATACATAAACCTTATTAGAAAAAAATCATAAATGATGTGTTATGAAGCAGTGTGGAGGTACAGAGAGAGAGAGTACTAGTATGAGGAGAGAGACACCAGTGTAAAGGACACTGGATTATAGCTGGTTGATTCAGTCTTTGTTAGTTTAGTCCCAATGTCTCCTTAGACAAGATATGATCATAAAATCCTCAGTTTGTGCACATACACCAAAGTGGAAAAGGAGAACAAGAGACAGTAGAAGATAAAGTAGAGCAAGAGAGAGACCCTTAAAGAGGTCAAGCTGATTCTGAACCATTTTGGTTTCGTCGGTTAAAGAGACACGATCTGCCCCGCTTTGTTGCTGTGCGAGAAGAGCCATGAGTCTGCCACGAGGGCATCCTCTGCACTTCATGGTCTAGAATATGGGCTTCCAACAAATTCATTCAGGATCTAAAGCAAGAAGATCAGATTGTTTTAATATTAATATTAAATGTCAACAAACAGTTAAGTAAATCATAACCTGTTCATAAATGCTTGTCATTTACATGAGAGGGAAATAAGAGCTACTGAAACTCACCAGGTGCTGCCGCCTTCACACTTGGATGTGATGAGCAGCTATTTGCCGTGATGATCGAAGGGAATGCTATTCTGAGATGAAGATAGAAGAACATTACCGCACGCTTTTATTCGCTCGATTGAGATGTTTGACAGAAAATGTAATTACTCATTTGAATTATTTAAGAATACAAGAAATTAGTATTTATGTATTTGGTGCGTTACAAAACATTCACTGTGGATTAACTGCAAATTGGAGCTCTATTCGAGACAATTCTTGGCTTTATTTACACAGTGAAGATATTGTGCAGGTAAATTTGATTTTGATGAGTTTGATGTCACTATAGATTGTTTCCACATACATGCAACTGTTGGAATATTATATTATTATACATAATATTCCACTGGAGATACTCTTTGTTCAAAAAGTTTGTGTCTAAAAGGCTTTTATTGTGAACTGTTACATCCACAGCATTCAAAGAAACTATATATGTTGGCTCAGCCCAGGATACAGTATGACCTTGATAAACTTTCAGGCACAAAGTCAGATTTTAGGTTGATGCTAAAGTTTATGCATTTGGTACACTACAGTACTTAGAGATGCTATTTGCTGGGGTCGAGGGCAAAGCTAATCTGTACCTGTGAGGTGGACATGCGTGAGGTGTCTTGCCGCCCTGTCAAGTCTGATGAAGAGACGTTAACAGGAGCACCACGATGAAGCCTCATGCTCACCTTACGCTCCCGGTCTAAACCGGATACGGGACGTGGCGAGGATGTGTTTGCTGCAAAACCAGAGTATGAAATGTATAAACAAATATGCTTAAGATATTCAATATAAAATATCTCAGCATGGAATTCATGTTTAAAAAAACTATAGGCCAACAGAAACATACAGGGGAAAAACACTGGGCTTATATTCTCACCTGTGTGTGATGTGGGAGTGAGGGGTGTAGGTGGGGCACCATCTTGTGTGCCCCGGGGTCTCCCAGAGGCTGATGGGATGCCACTTGCAGCAGGATTCCTGCTGTGCCTCAGCCGTTCCTCACGGTCTCGCCTCTCTCTCTCTGCCTCTTCTGCTGCACGGTTAGCACCCTGCAGGGAAACATGAAGAATGAATACAAGACAGCACAGGTGCATGAACACCCAGAAAATACATTCTGCAAAAACATGTATATTCTAAATCAGTGCACTATAGAGGGTACTTACAAATTTGAGCATGTTCCAATCAAAGACATAGTCATATGAAAAGCCCTGTCGGTGGAACAAATTTCTGAAAAGCTGCCTGAGGTAGGAGTAATCAGGCTTATCATCAAAACGTAATGAGCGGCAAAAGTTGAGGTATGTAGCAAATTCAGCTGAAAGGAGGCAAACAGACACACAATAGTTTTATTACTGACTGTATGAGGTACATTTACCGACAGACAACAGCATATCTGTGGCTAAATAATTATCTGCCTACACCCAATTATAAATTCAACAACCAAAAGCAAATCTGAGATTTCTGATGTTTTTAATACAACCAAAAATAGCTATATTGTCTATGAGAACCAGGCAAATGAGCCAAATATATTTTTGGGTATGTGCATCAGTAAATAACAATATTAGTATTAGGTCTGATAGCCTGCTTATTTTCTCATACTCATATTTTAAATACTATCATTTATCAACACCACGATACCAGCACTCGGGTCAGTTCAAATGCCATAACAATTCAACACAAATCCTGGTAAGATAAGTTCACAGATTCAGCAGCAACCTATATTTACAACCAAGCCTCTTATGTGTGGAACGCCGCAAAATGCTGGCACCAAATAGGTAAAACGAGAGGCATTAATGCCAAAAAGTTGCTGCGCTGCACTTTGTACATCCAATAATAGATTTAAATTTTCTTTACTTCCCCAAAGAGCCCCAAAAAACAGTAAAGCCTTCTTAAGCATGTTAATGTTTGTGATATATATAATCAGTTGACATTAACGTCACAGACAGACTACCGTAACATTTTACTGAGACAAAAAGAAAATCATCAGAAAATTCTTAATTATTAAGATTATTAAGTGATTTAATAAGGTAATCAGGATTGTCAGGACACTGAGTGGGCTTGCTTATTTTGGAGAAAGAAAGACTAAATGGACAATTAGTTCTTTACAATGACGACCATGACTGGTTCCACATAATAAGCAGTATTCTTAAATGATTTTATTAAGTATGGCAAAGGTCTCAGATTTCGTATTTACCACCAGTTAAATTAGAAGGGCTGATTTTATCAAAAATGTTGCATTACGGCAAAGTACTGTATGGGTTGCTTTGATTTACACTTGTACTGGGCTTTCTTGTTTCTAAATATTCCAATATTAAGGAGTATTCCTAAATACACTTGTGCAGCTTCTTTACTACATCAGTAAATCTCTGAGAATGAGCAAAACCCAGAGCAGGTAAAAGGAACACAGTGGATTAACACAGATACATACAAGGGTAGCCCTTGCAGAGCACTTCAATAGGCGTGGACATTTTCTTCTCACTGATGCGCTCGTATTTCTGTCGCTTGGTGGCAGCCTTTAGGCCCTGCCACGGCAGTGAACCCAGGTTAAAATACATCAACACATATCCCAAAGACTCCAGGTCATCACGCCGAGACTGCTCTGTAGATAAACACATAGATAAAGACACTATTTTTAAACATGCATGGTGGAAAAATAAGTTTTGAAGAAAAAGTAAAAAAAAAAAAAAAATAATAAAAAAAAAATTATATGGGAATTCCCATCTAGGAGTTCCTGAGAAGATAAACACACCTTTATACACAACACCTAAGATGGACAAGGATAGCTATGCAGCACAAATGCCAATATAGCTTTTGAATACCTACACAACTATAACTACAATAAAACTTTATAATTAATACCTATGCCCAGATGGGTGTTGATAGAAGCGTAGCGGGCAGTGCCAGTCAGGTTTTTGTTCTCTCTGTATGGAATGTGCTGGTGTGTGCGAGCGTCTCTGTACTTCTTGGCTAAACCAAAGTCAATAATGTAGACCAGGTTCCCCTTCTTCCCTAGTCCCATCAGGAAATTATCAGGCTTTACATCTCTGTGGATAAAGTTCTTCGAATGAATGTACTCTATGCGGCTGATCTGTAGGGAGGACAGAAAACGTTGCATATACAGTCAATCGGAAACCACACACATGCAAATAATGCCGTTTTAAATTACTTTGAGCCAACTGATCAATAATGAAAACTTAATAATCGTTAAAGTAAAATATAATTTAAGAAATGTTTTTCCCCCCTTTTTAAATTGTTCAAGAACAATACATGTTAAGGAAAAAAAAAACTTTTTTCCTCACAGGCCAATCAGTTATAGCTGTTTGAGGAATACAGACTGTTTACAAGTTCACTTTTTTCATCTGTTCTTCTTTTAACTAAAGGAAGAACAGTTTCTTTTGCTTCCTGTCCTTTTCTATTGCTGCTCTAGGGTGTGCCTCTTACCATCTGATCAGCAAGCAGTAAAACAGTCTTAAGGCTAAATTTCCTGGAGCAGAAGTTGAAAAGGTCTTCCAGACTGGGTCCCAGCAGTTCCATGACCATCACATTATAGTCCCCCTCTGCACCACACCACTTTATGGTAGGGATACCAACTGCCAAAACCAATCATTACAAATTATAATCAAATTACACAGAGTACACTGAGAGAAAATTAAGGTCAAAAGATCCAAAATCTGTTTTAAAAGTACAGTTCTATATAGTACCTCCTCCCTGCATCATCTTGTAGATCTTGCTCTCAATGTGAAGCTGGGGATGCTTTGTCTTCACACATTCTAGCTTGATGGCCACCTCCTCTCTAACTGAAATGTCAGTGCCTGAAACAAGACAGGAAAATAAAGAGAAAGAGGCTCATTAATAATCAATAATAACAAAGAACATTTTTAAACAAAAGTGATCCGGATGAGAAAGCATTTACTAAACGAAATGAATGTCGTAATGAAACACACCCCTCACCTATCTAAGAATGTACTGAATATGATAAAGCACTTTGTTTTATACTTATTTAAATGAGACATATTTGTCTCCAGTTACAACTCCTCCAGATATAACCAAATATAACTCTTCACAACCAATCAGCATTCCCTCTGAAGAGTTTTTGGAGAACCACTTCAGCAACTCAGCATACCACTCTGTCTAACAAATACTTTTTTTAAACTAACCTTAAACACCATGTCAGATTCACTGCCATATAATAAACAAGCAAATAAATAAATAAACAGTTTTGGGTGTCTGATATATCAATCAGTAAATAAAGCAACCTCAGATTCAAGTGAAAGTTTAATCATTATATCACGTTCTCTGTAAAATAATTATTTGCTAACGAAGCATTTACATGGCAGGACACAATCTAAAACACATAATAAAGTTAAAAAACTTCAGTCATTCAAATATCTTTCTAACTTTCAAGCCAAAGTGCACAGCTAACTTCCGAATTCTTCTGACACAAATTCACAGACCTGTTCCACAGGGTTTACAGAAACGGTAGGTGTTTCAAATGCAAACAACGCTTCACTGTCAAGATAAACAAGTTCTGACAATTACCTTCTGCCCTAAATAGGAGCTTCAGTTTCAGGTCAGAATTGGTAATGAGGAACATGCTTGGTCAGATCCTTTTGAATAGATACAGATTTGAGTGAAAGCATTCTCTTGGAACATTGTTGAAATAGTCAGCAGGTCAAGACCCATCCTCATTTGAGAGCAATGTAAACAGTGCAGTGTTATCTGGCTATAATACAGCTTCAGAGACGCTGTACAGACAATATACAGAAGCAGACACAAATTGAAAACCTAATTTTCTGGGTGACTAGACTTCAGACTAACTTCTTCCATTTAGGTGCATGTAAAATATATCACCATGCCTTTGGTGCCACAATAATGCATGTTACTTTTTTAATGATTGTAAAGAGGAATAAAGGTGCAGATAAACGTTTTTCATTATTTAAATGAAATAATGCACAACACAGCACAAACAAGAAACTGCAATAACCAGATCTCACAGTTACAACACACAATGTTTTCATGGAGATACTGTTGTTTAACATTACAATTCACAACAATGACAGCACAAGCAGTGTTCCCAGCCTTGCTTTAGCCACAGTAATTGCAACGAAAGCACTGCATAGGGTCAGCAGTTTAATCAAAGCTGAGCAAGGGGAATTAGACAAGGCATATATTTTGACCCATTTCTTTGTAGTAGGTTCTGGCTTTAAGCCAGGTGAGGTCATCAACAGCAAAGATGTTTGGTCAGGATTGGGCATCTTACTGGAGACAGGGGGATAGGTGGTGGAGCGGTTATCCCTGCCACTTAGAGCCAGGGATCGGAACAGTTATCGCAATCAATAGCTCTCCAAGTTTGAATTACCAGTACGTTTTAGGGCTGTGATGTTGCTAAAGGAGGAGTACATGACATGGTTTTAAACATACACACGCCTTGTTATGTCTCCACCCACATTTAGGGAATATCAGAGTCAGAGCCTTAGTAGGGAGCAGGCCATTGTAGAAAGTGAGTTAGAAGAAAAGAAAAAAAAAAGCTACACATGTACACACTCAGGAAGACATGCTAAATGTCAGGTTAACTGCTGTGCCTAATCAAAATGTATAGACACACCTGACAGACCAAAACAATGGTCAGTCTCTAAAGCCGATTGTCAGTACAGATTTGCTACATACTACCAATAACATACACTATAATCACACCATATGGCCTGAATGCAGGAGGATTATATAAGCTGTATCATACTGAAGCACTGACGGAAGCAGGTGCAAATCCTGGATGAATGGAGAGGAGGAATTGCTTTCGAGGCGAGTCCCGCGTGCTCAGTGACGTGCGCGTGTGAAACCTGCTGGGAAATCCCTAATACAAACAGTGGTCAGGGAGAGCTTGGGGGATTGTTTGTGTGTAAAGAAGGGGAATGAGAGTGGCTGAACTATTACTGAGATAATCGTTATGTAGAACTACTAGACAAACTGTATTTCATCAAACGTATTTGTTACATACATGTAGTCACATTGAAAAGTCAAGACTAGTTTCCCACAGCGCTTTTAGTGACTCATTACAGGGAAAACGTTTCTCACAAAAACTCACAAACCTAAAGTAATCCACTAATTAGTCCACTGACTTGATTAGTGAATATGCATTCCCAGAGTACTTATAATTAGTTTCACTGTGTGTATCGCTCCACTAATCTCTATGTAACATTTTACTTCCTTGTTCAAAACAGATACTACAGTAGTGTTTATGACATTGGCAGACATGGCAAAAGGCGAAGCAAATTTCACTAGAATCACCGTTAACAGTAATGTATAAATCATGGTGAGATAGATAGCCAGCTAGTTGACAGGCTATAAAGCCAACACGGGCTACGTCACTTGGCCTTCAGCTTTATCACATCCATGCTGATATTCCATATAATGGCCCGTTTGTTCACGCAAAACGGTTAATTACATCATGCGTTTCCTGTTGGTTTACTAAAGGAACATGTGGTTACTGACTCCTACTAACGTAGCTCTTGGTGACGTGTTTTAAAAGATATCAGATTAATGGTACACACATGTTAAATAACCTGATTAGACTAAATGATTCGATAACAACTTTATCAGCTAAATTGGAAAAATCAGATAATCAGTTTCAGCTTTCATGTACACATACTCATCAGCCTAGAAAGGCACAGGACATGAACTGCCAACAAGACATTTTCTTGCAGATGTCACAACAACGTTCAGTCAGTATCTATAAAAACTACCATTCAGATTTCTATCTACTTTTTGTTTAAACCCTTTAAATTGGTATCTACTGCTTCACAGGCCCCAGTTTTTCTGCAAAGCTGTTTCCCCTCTTCAAATCCCTGTACACACTGAAGGCAGGGTCAGCAGAGCTACAGGAAAAAGACAAGTCCTATATGTAAACAGATTATAGGCTAAGGATACACAAAGTGTTTCATAACCATTTAACAACTCAGCACAACTGAATGATGCCACAGAGTTACATAACATACATACGACCATAAGGCAGTACACATGAACAGTGGTGTAACCAAATCATCTGATATTATCCACTGACCTACCTCTCCTGTACTCCAGCTAGACAGACAGGATCAGGTCAAATAAGTCATGGCCAGGTATGATTAAATAAACAAAGTGGTGTGAAACATGCGTGTCAGTTCAACATTAAAAAGGGGAACAAACATGACACAAAGCGACAAATCCTCATAGGGTCACAGATGCTGTTCGAGAAGACACACAAGATCTGACACACACACACACACACACACACACACACACACACACACACACACACACTAAAGCCTGATAATGATTCATAAGGAATTTGTTAATGCAATCTTATTAACAGAGTGATAATGGATACAGTTACTAGTTCATGGACAAGCTGGTGATTGTTAGTGAGATATTAAAACCTAAAAGACAGTATTTTATACTGAACTGTCAGGATAGTAAAGTAGACCAAGATAATGTTAACTTTACATGTTTACTCAGGACAAACGTCTCAATGTAGCTCACACACACACACACACACACACACACACACACAGAGAGAGAGAGAGAGAGAGAGAGAGAGAGAGAGATGTCCTTCCACAAAACTAGCTCGTCCTTAAATCAAAACAACATGGCTTTTTAGGTAAATGTAAAACAAACAATAATAACTTTCATACTTACCTAAATAAATGTCACCAAAAGATCCACTTCCAATTTTCCTGCCCAGTCTGTATCTGTTCCCTACTCGAAGATCCATGACTGTGATGACAATTAGCCACTGACTAGCAGGATACAGCTATTTTATTATTATTATTATTTACCAAATAACAAACCAAGTAAAAAAAAAAAGAAAACTCGTCACCGAAATAAAAACCCCAGTGTTTTAACCAGAAACACCTACAAATACCTTTCTTACTATTTTAACTGAACACTACTCCAGCACTACCCAATCCCTGAGAAGAATCCGGATCCCTTCTCCCGACTTCACTTTTCACCATCACTTTTATAAAGTAGCAGACATTAAAACACCACAATACTGTCCTCGACTGATAGATTAAAGACTGTAGATCATGCTCCTCTGGTTCTCATCTCCATTTTCTCTTCCTGTTATAAAGATGGAAACGGATTTTATTACTCGACCCTGTTCTCTCTCTCTCTCTCTCTCTCTCTCTCTCTCTCTCTCTCTCTGCTCCAGCTCCTCAGTTGTCATAGGCCGTCCATCCTCACAGCGGTGACGTCACTTCCTGTAACAACGACACATCAAAACCGGAACTTTAAACCTTTAATCATCCGGACCACCTATTTAATAATAAACAATAAATAAATAAATACATAAATAAAATATTATAAAATAATAATAATAATAACAGTAATAGGTAGTAGTGGTAGTAATAATAATTAAAAAAACGATTAATCAAAGGATTATGCTTGTGAGTGTAAACAATACATCCTTTTTGCATATTTTTTATTTAAATAAATATATAATTTTTTAAATATTAAATTAGACCAGTGCAGTCTAGTTGCCCTCTTCCAGGCCAGTAAGAGGTGTGGAGCCGTGGCCTAGTGGTTAGAGAACCGCTCTCGTGACCGGAAGGTTGCGGAGAGCAAGACACGACTGAGGTGCCCTTGAGCAAGGCACCTAACTCCCCCAACTGCTCCCTGGGTGCCGTGGTTTGCCCCCTAGTGTTCACTGGTGTGTGTGTGTGTGTGTGTGTTTCACTGCACGGATGGGTTAAATGCGGAGATCACATTCCTTCTGTGTGCAAAACATAGTAAGGCAACATAGTTCACTTTCATAAATTAAAGTTAATCATAATAATTCTAATAACTAAAATTAATGTACAGCTGCAGTCTTAATTAAAATAAAAAAGTGATGTTGACACATTTCTAAATGTTCCTAAACGTAACTGGCTTATTTATTTCTGTAGATGAAATAAACACACCATCACATCCATATGTACTTGTTGAACATTCTGTTCCATATCTAGCCAACCCCCCCCCCCCCCCCCTTTTTTTTTTTTTTGGGTTTGTTACAGCTGTCTTCAAGAGCATTTTTTCAAAGATGCAATCCAATCTAGATGTTAAATATATCAAATGAAGCTCAATGTCTTAAGTATGCATATGGGTATTTATAGATTTGGAATAAGATTAAAAGACGAAGGCATTATAAATGAGGAAGCATTTGCTGATGCCAATGCAGGCAATGAGAACAGAGGTTCTTTGGCCTTGATATCCTTCTTGTCCATCATCACTAAACATACAGACATCTCATCATCCATCATAGACAAAACTATCCCATAAACACTGCACATGGAAGATGGCAACAGTATCCTATTTACAACAGGAACTTGAGTCTGATAGATTATTAATGATGTGAAATTCGAATGTACTGCATTTACACGGTCAACGTAATTAAACATAAGAAATAAAGTAACAAATCGTGGTGTGTCATCATAAGTTCACTGAATGTATTAGGAAAATATATTGCGGAAACAGATGTGTTCATTGAGAGTGGTATGTTTTTGGCATGTCACATTTTCCCCTTGGGGTTTCCCCTATCTTCCAAATGAACATTTAACACCACCAGTGGTTTTTGACCATGGCTACCATGACAACTGGCTTTGCATTGAAGCCAACTTCACAATGGCCTAATGGTTATCTGTATGTAAGAGTTGTTCTGTGCATGACCTTGCTCTTGCTAAAGTGTATAAGTAATTCTATGTGTGTGCTAAAACCCTCCTAAACACAGGCTGAGAGTTCTGTATTCTTTAGACTCAACTAACTCCTGGTCACACTGGCCTGTCCAACCAACAGTACCTCTCTTGTGATAAGCACTAATGAATACATGAAGAAGAGGTATGCTAAAGAATCAGCTATCAGTGGCACCTAAATTTGAAATGTTAATGAGTGTCACTTCCAACCGAAGCTAGAACTTCAAGACCCATAGACTTTCAGTGCATTACTCATGTATTAATCTGAGGTGTATAATTTAGTAACTACTATAAATTGTTGAGGTTCTACAATGAAATAGAAACTCTGAGTAAGCATAGGCCTTCTGAGGCTTGCTGTGAGAGCAGAGCTTTTTGGGTTCTTTCTTTCAGGATTAGGCTTAAAACTAAACTGAAATGTCATTTCACCACCAATTGTCTTCTACAGCTGTTTAAAAACCTTTCCAACTTCACAGAAGTAAGGTATATTATTGAGCTACTGACATTTTCTATGCTTTGTGGCACTGCTGTGGATAATAAACATGTGAAACATTTAGAAATGAGGGCAGAACGCATTGGACAAAGCCCACGGCCGAATTTAGCCTAATATAACGCTGTCTCCCAGGGTGTAATTACAACCCCCCATGAGAGTGAATGTGAACAAGCTGTGGGAGCTACTCTCTGTTCCCCAGCTGGGCCTGTCTAATGTGAAGGGAAGAGAACTCCCTCTCTCCAATCTTGTCCAGAAGCTGGGTCTAGTTAACTGTTTTCATGGTTTTCTTTCATTTCAAGAGCTTTCTGACACTTCTGTGTGTCAGATGTGACAAAAGAGGTGTATGCTGATGTTTCGATTTCATGTTTGACATTTTTTTCTTCTATTTAGTACTATTTTTGTCAAGTCTAAGCATCCTGATTCCTTATAGAAATCTTACACTGTAGTGCCAGAAAAACTGGTACATCAGTCTAATACAACAATTCTGTTGTAATCTGAGGTGTAGGATTTCTGTGTTCAACAGAGTGTTGGAAGGCATTTGATAATGTTGAGATCTGGTGACTTAGGTGGGAATGGCAAAAACCCCAAACTCAAATGAGTTTTATTCTAACCATAATTTTGCATCTCTGGACGTGTGTGGTGGCGCATTGTCCTGTTGGAAGAGGCCAAACCCATCAAAATCAATGCAGGCACACACAGTGTTCGTATGCCAACTAAACAAACCCCATACGATTATAAAGTATCAGACTACATATTTTGCATAGGCTGATCTGTACTACTTTACAGACTGTCTATATTAACATGAAATGGAGATTCAATATGTAATTGTTATAGAGAACATACACTGTGGCTGTGTTCTAGGACAGAGGTCCTGGATCGCGAATGTATTCCATTCTAACTCCTACTCCTCGTAGGCTCAGATATTTCACCACGATCCTGATCAGGATGAAAAGTTACTGAAAATGAGTGTGTTATCCTGAGTCCTGGTGTTTCAGTAGATTGCAAAATAAAAAAAAAAAACCCCAGATCCATGAAGTCAGATACTGAAGAAATGGTAAAATGTCATTCTTAGTTAGTAAAACATGATGCTGTAATTATGTCTCTTTCTAAAAGAATGAGGGGTTTCAGAAGAGAAGGTGCTGCTGTTATTATGGTAAATTTGTGTACCTTCAGTACATGGCTAAACAGGAGTGGCCTAGTGGTTTGGGAACCAGTCTTGTGACCGGAAGGTCCTGGGTCAAATCCCGACAGCACAAAAAAAAGGCACTAAGCGAGGCAACTGCTCCCTGG
The DNA here is from genome assembly GCA_028565595.1 of Duopalatinus emarginatus. Lineage (NCBI taxonomy): Eukaryota > Metazoa > Chordata > Actinopteri > Siluriformes > Pimelodidae > Duopalatinus > Duopalatinus emarginatus. The sequence goes on from JAOVVF010000051.1 coordinate 11,243,842, forward strand.
GTGCCGAGGTTTGGGGATGTTCCCCGTTTTGGGCAAGTGTGTTCACTGCCCCCTAGTGTTCACTAGTGTGCGTGTGTGTGTGTGTGTGTGTGTTTCACTACCTGGATGGGCTAAATCCTGAGGTCACATTCCTCTGTCTGTGTGCAAGCACAGTATAAAAACAGTTCACTTTCACTTCACTTTCACTTAAGGTCAATTAAAATCAGACGTTGTGGAAATGGTAGGGGATCTGCAGTCTGTTTATGAGCATTC
>JAOVVF010000051.1:11254482-11282868 GCA_028565595.1 Duopalatinus emarginatus
GCTAGCTTAATGATAGCTATCATTTAAATCTGTTAAAAATACACCAAAATGCAAGAAAAGGCATCTAATTAATAAAAAATTTTGTGGGGGAGGACCCCCCCCCATCTCATCCATGTGCCCCCCCTCCACATTAAAATGCTTCCGACGCCAATAGATGTAACTCAGTTTACATCAGAGTTCGCGACAGGTGTCAGTTACACGTGTGAACGAATAACCTTTTTTAATTAAAGAAGTGTGGATCTTAATCAGAGACACTGCCGGTAAAAAAAAAAAAACAGTAAAATTATAAATACCTTTAAGTCAGCTTTAAGTGTATCAGCTCGGTCTGCGGCCACAGATGCTTTACAGGAGCTCAGAAAGCCTTTGTATATATACACGACTTTCCCTGTTTAAAAAAGCGACGTATGGTTTGGGTGCCAATTGTGTAGTACAGCAAATAAAGTTGACAAAGTGTTTCATCAGTTTATGAAAATAAAAATTTAAATGAAATTAAAAATAGATAAGTTTTATGTTGAGCATAACAAAACTCACGAATTAGAGACTTGTAGTAACATAATTATTAATGTAGCTGATGTTATGCCTGAATCCTACCCTAACCTCAATAATTAAAGGTGACTTTTTGGGTCATTCGTTTTTTTTATATGTGTTAAAACCCCACAAGTTTTGGAGATTCTTTGAAATACACTTGCTTTGTTTGTGAAAGGAAAAAAAACCTTCACGTATGCTATTTTTTTTTTAAAACTAATCCGTTCCAACGAAAGTGAACTATTTTGCCTTACTGTGTTTTGCACACAGAAGGAATGTGACCTCCGCATTTAACCCATCCGTGCAGTGAAACACACACAACACTAGGGGGCAGTGAACACACTTGCCCGGAGCAGGGGGCAGCCAAACCACAGTGCCCGGGAAGCAGTTAGGGGAGTTAGGTGCCTTGCTCAAGGGCACCTCAGTCGTGTCTTGCCCTGGGTGGGGATCGAATCCGTGGCCTTCCGGTCACAAGACCGGTTCCCTAACCACTAGGCCACAGCTGCATGGCTGCATTCAGTCTGAATGCAGGAAATGTTGTAACTCGTCAGAAAGGAGACACATATAGTGTACACCTGTCAGAGACGTTTGTAGATGTACCAGGTGTCCCAGAGAATGTCAGTAAAACAAACCTATACCATTATTGAGCCACCACCAGTATGTACTTTTTTTTTTTTTTACAGTCTACACCATTTTTTTCTGGTACGTCACTGTATCTGGAATACTATATAGCATGGTATACACTTACTGTCTCATCAAAACTGGAGAGTTGATGATGGGAATACATCGCTCGGTCTAGTGACGCCGAACTGTCAGGGGTTTGTCTTTTATATTGATTGGTTATGTTGAAATATCTTTGACTATGCTATTTTGTTCATTTCTCTGGAATACCTTGCTGGGTCCACATTCTGATCATTGCCTGTCAGTTGACAATGCCTGTGATATACATTATGCAAAGACAGAATTAATTACAGGACACAGTGGAAATAAAATAAAAGCAAACATTATTTTGCATTTGTGAATACATTGTATTGTCACTTTATGTTTTCACTGTGTTTTTAGCTCAAAGAAGGGCTTTTGTTTCGCGTCATTGCAACGTTTCCATATTTGACATACCTGTACCGTTCTCCTGTTAGTTAGGGATTTTGCTCAGAGCTCCTGTTGAAATGTGGCACAGTCGTTGTACTGTCAACCTAGTCTAAGGGTGTCATTTGCTTAGTCTGTAAACCTGCTGTATTTAGTGTCTGCTTGGCTAGAGACAGCTACAATGCCCTGCATGATGTATTTTTCCATTTCTTTCAGCTCGGGAAGGAACACAACACCATGGCTGTGTATTTCTGTGTGTAGCCCAGACTGTTTGTGTTAAGTCTCCCACATTACTTGCTTTGTCTATATCCTGGTCTTTACTGGCACAGTGTTCATTTTGTGCATTGAGAAATAAGGTTGTTCTGAGGATTGGTGCCAGCTGGAGAACATCCACAAAGTGAGTCAGAGGCAGTTTGTGCTTTTGTCACATGTAACTATTCATTTATTTAAGTGATTCAAAAGTAGCTCTGGGTTTAATGAAAGTGATAAATCTATATGTGAACATTTTAATCAAGCCAATTCCCTGTGCACTCAGTTTCCAATTTTCTATTTAAGGAAATGCAGACATTATATTTATCATTGATTTAAAAATAAATATTGATGTCCACAGTGTAAGGTGCACACGAATTCTTGTCTCTGAGCTCTTATACGTGTAAAAACCCCTTAAGGCCAGACCTAACACTTGTATGGCATCCTGAATGTCCCAGGATAATTTACTTGCACCAGCTGTACAAAAATGTGGCAGTGCTCAGAGCTTGGTTCGCCAGCATATTCGCTCATGCAAATATGTTCAAAAAACCCTTTAAACAGTTGACTAGACAGGAAAATCTCTTAAGCACATGACTCTTTTTTGAAAACAGCACATCAGAAAAGATCAGATGTATAGAACTGACCTTAGGTTAATTGCCACTATTCAAACAATTACTCAAGTGAAGAAGTGGCTAGTGGAATCTCGATGAGGTCTAAGACAAAGCCAATGAAGGTGCTATTGTGTAATTGTCAGGGCTGGTCCATCAATTGGCCAAATGCTACTGTCAGGGCTGTTTTTCTTTAAGGTCACAATGCCTTTCTAAAAGAGACCACCTTAAACATTTCTTTATTTAGGACGAGACTGTTCCTTAGAAGTGGTAAAGGAAAGAAAATGATGAAACAGTAATGTAAATAATGGATATATTTAGATATTATTTTTACATAATTCCCAGAATGATCTGCTACAAGATACTGAATAATTACCTCTTACGTTGCTAGCTTTATAAACAACGTATTACAACATTGATCTTGCACATACACTTCTAATAGTGTTCGGTTAATAAATGTATGTAAAAAGCATTAGCTTAACACCATACCTAATTCTAACACTACTCATCCCTACACATTTCCTTTATGTTATTTTGGTCAGGATGCTGTTTAGGAAGCTAAAATTAACAAGTGTTTCATTCTTTCTGAAGTTAATATATGAAGTAACCTGATTTAAGTGACAACGTTGAGTTCTTATACATGTTGCACACTGTATGAACTGGATAACACTTTACGCAAAACTTAAAACTATGTCTCATCTAATTTTGTTTTCAAATCCTAAAATGACCATCTGTGTTAAATATTTGACCAGTTTTATTGTTAAACCAGGAACTGTTTCAAGTCTGTCTTCAACTGCTCCTTCTTACGCTGTCATTTAAAAATGTCTGATCTAAGGATGAATCATGACTCTGGTCATGCAAACAGTTTATCATTGCAAAGCCACTAGCATACAAACATTCCAGAGTTTCCTCAAGTATAGTTTGTAAAGAAAAGATAACAAAAGAAATTCAACATAGCAGATACAAAAACACTTCAGCCCAATGTTGGAAGATCTCAGACTGTCTCTGGAAAGGTTTGAATAACTAAACCATAATTACTGCCACAGTTATTTACACCAAAATCTGTTGCATATAAACAACATGATTTCCAATTAGCAAAAAAAAAAAAAAAAAAAAAAAAAAAAAGGAGGACTGTGTACAGAATTCCTGGTCGATATTTAGTCACTTACCTGTGTTTAGTTTACAAACTTTTCCGCACGTCTTAGACACCCCACATGTGCAAATCTTATAGAGATACACTATATTAGGACAAACCTCTTAATCATTGAATTCAGGTGTTTCATTTATTCTCATTGCCACAAGTGTATAAAATCAAGCACCTTGCCATGCAGTCCTCCTTTACAAACATCTGTGCAAGAAGGAGTTGTTCTGAAGACTTTGCTGAATTCAAGCGTGGCACTATAATAGGATGCCACTGTTGCAACAAGTTAGTTCTTGCAAAAATGTCTCCTCTTTTAGATATTCCACGATCAGCTGTGAATGGTGTTATTAAAAATTTGAACTGTTGAGGAACCAAAGCAACGTGACGTAACAGAGTTGGGTTGCTGAGGCATGTAGTGCATAAAAGTCACTAACACTTGGCTGACTCAATATCTGCAGAGTTCCAAACCTCCTCTGATATTAACATCAGTACGTAAACTGTTTGCTGGGGCTTCATGACATGGATTTCAATGGCTGACAACAGCTGCATGCAAATCTTACATCACCAAGTACAATACCAAGCATTGAACTGAATCGTGTAAAGGATTCCAGTGGACTCTAAAGCAGTGGAAATGTGTTCTGTGGAGCGAAGAGTTACACTTACAGACAGTCTGATGGAGCTTAGGTTATCTGTCTGACTGCATTGTGCCAACTGTAAAGTTTGGTGGAGCAGGGATAATGCTTTGGGGTTGTTTTTCAAGAGTTGGCTTAGGAGCTTTAGTTCCACTAAAGGGAAATATTAATGCTTAATCATACGGAGATATTTTGGACAATTCAATGCTTCCAACTCTGTGGGCACAGTTTGGTGAAGACCCTTTTCTGGTGACAGCACCACTGTGCCTCCATGCACAAAGCAAGGTCCATAAAGGCATGGTTGGTGAGTTTTGTGTGAAAGAACTTGATTAGCCTGCACAGAGCCCTGACCTCAACCCCATCAAACACCTTTGGGATTAACTAGATCAGAGATTGTGAGCCACTTCACAAGTGGTCTTCTGGATGACCTTCTGGCAAGAATTTCCTTAGACAGACAAAAAATTCTAGAAAACCTTACCAGAAGATGGAAGAGCTGATATAGCTGCAAACGGTGATAACAGGTGTCCCAATACCTTTGCTCACATTGTGTATATCCAAGCAGATTATAACTGTGGCTGTCCAGCTGTGGTTCTACTAGGTATTGACTCACCAGTTCAACAAAAAAAAATCTGTTTTATGGTGTGACAATAAAACTGTTTACACATTCCAATTTGAAACATATTGTGTCGTTTCACACTTAACAGATGCTCCAAATATGTGGTCACCACAGGACTGCTGTGGCAGTGGTGGGTGTAGAAATACTACTGCTTATGTGTGCAACATTAGTTGAACCATACAGGACCTCTTACGCTGAGACAGATGATGATCGGTATGACCCCCAAGATCACCACCAAAACACAGACAAGCAAAGCGACACCAGGTATCAACAGCATAGTACTATTATTTCACAATACATTTTATTCCATAAACAGGTTGCGATCCACAACCAAATAAATGAAATGCATTCATCACATAAGCGATTACTCTATATAATACTGCCTGCTAAAGAAGATACAATAATATTAATAAAAATAAAGGAGGTGGTTAACTTTCCTTTCCTACAGTGACAGCAGGACGACAGAGTGTCGGCGATGTTGTGACCCAGGAGAGGAACCTCTCCAGTATGGCAGTGCTTACCCACAATACCAGGTGGTTCCACAGATAAACATCACCATTCTTAAAGGTACAAAGTTTATACATAACTGTTTACTTAACTGCACAGAAGTTGTTTAAGAGACAAAAAGTATTCTTTCACTGCAAAAATATAACTTTGGAAGATATAATGCCTTAAATATGACCAGGTTAATCAAATATTTATTGTCATAAGATGATTGTGGAAAATATGTGGCTAATTCTAATGCTTTAATATATTTTCAACAAGTCAGATCATTTTACTCCTTTCTGGAAAAAGGTATTTTTATGCAAAAAAAAATTATAAAAAAATTAATTGGTTTGTTCTAAACTTATAATAGAAAATATTAGATAAAGATGACTATTTTTTACTTTCTACAAAATTGAATCAGTTCATTTGGACATAAGGTTAAGTGGAAGAAACGTTTCGTCATTCAATCAGGTGACTTCCTTACTCATAGCTGGTTATAAGTTTCCCCAACCTTATATGCAGCTCATTTGCATAATGACCAAACCAGCACTGTAATATAAAAATAAAATGGGTGTTTGGTTTCACATCCAACCAAATGTGCATTAATTACAATGGCCATGTGTGTTTTTCAGATAGGGTTGGGAAATAGCTGGAATGACAGAATTGGAAGGTGGTAAAAGGTATTCTCTTAGGCCACCTTCTCAGTTCAGTGATGGTCGTTCCCTTTTCACATAGATGGCAGCTTTAACTTTCCAGTCAAAACAGAGCTCCTCCCTTTCAAACATGTGCATATCTTTATTCTTGAAGGAGTGGTGACTGGGCTGTAGGTGGATGTAAACTGCAGTCCTGGCCTGATTGTGCCATTCATTTTATCAGTAGATGTTCAGTCTTCCTCCTGGCACTTAAGAGCATACACTATATTGTTTTGTTTGCGACCCGATTCTTGGAGTGGACCAGTTTCTGGCATATCATGTTTTAGGGTTTGAAAACAACAGAGACACAGCTGCACAGGGAATCACCACTGGCAGAGCTTGTCCTTCTCCTCTCACACCTGACCATTGTAATTAACGCTCATGGTAAGTTGCATATGAAACTGATTACCAGTTCCATTGTTATAAAACAGTGCTGGTTTCTGTTGTTATACAAACAAGCTGCATGTAAGCTTGGGATAACTTACAACCAGTTGAGACACTCTGATGTGTAACAAAACTTTTCCAGACTAAACCTTGTGTCCAGATCAACTAATTCTAATAAATTTCCATGGAATTTCTTACACAGATTATTGAACATGCGTCAATGAAAGACCCAACCCCCCACCCCCCAGTATCCATAATGCAATTCATCCTTTCCATGAATTAGCTATCACTGACCTGTTTTTTTCACTGAGTAAAGGCCAGGTCAGGATATACTTCAGTAACCATGTATCTGTGAGCTTGTTGGTGCTGTATATTGTGTGTATGCTTGTGGAGCTCTTTTCCTACATACACCAGGGGGCAGTGTTGCATGAAATAAAGAAGACTTTACAAGAAAGTGTATGTAAAGGAGAGCAGTCTCTAAGCCACTAAAAAAGGAGAGTTGTATTTCACAAATGCGATAATTATCAGAAGAGATCAGAGTAACTTTCGTGAAGTGCCAAGAGGTTAGAGAACCTTATGAGCAATTAAAAAACGAGCAAATTTTCATTTAAAGCATTTTTTGAGGGTTCATAAAATAAAAAGCAGCATCAAGAGGTTTATGTATCATAGCACTTCGGCTAAATCCGTAAATTCAGCAGTCATGGAGTAACAAATGCTTTTAGTTAAAAAAAAATAGCTACATCTTATCCATTGTATCTTCTTTGCTGGGAGGCAAAAAACAAAGTAAAGTAAAACTAAATGACTTATTTCAATGGCATACATTAAATATACACTAAAGCGCCAAAAAACTGGTACACAAGTCTAATACTTGGTAGGTTGCCCACAAGTTTGCGGAAATATTCTGTAAGCAATAAACATCATACTTCCTGCAGAACGGTCCACAATTCTGTTGTATTCTGAGGTGTAGGATTGACCTTGTAGGACCGTGATTGGCATTCCAAAGTTTGATAAGACTGAGATGTTATTACTTAGGTGGCAAAACGCCATACTCAGACGAGTGTTCCTCTAACTGTAACTTGGCGTCTCTAAGACGTGTGTGGTGGTGCATTGTCCTGTTGGAAGTGGCCAAACCAATCACAATGAATACGGGACATGAAAGTCATCAAAAAGGAGGCACACACAGCGTTCACCTGTCAGAGGCGTTGGTGGACATACCAGGGATCCCAGGGAATGCCAGCTAAACAAACCCCATACTATTATGGAGCCACCACCAGAATATGTATTTTGCATAGGCTTGTCTGTACCAGTTTTTCTGGCACTTTAGTGTATAGCTATACATTTTCTTCACATGTTACCTTATGTCAAATATGTGACAATGTCATCATATCCCTATTGTAAGAAACGTGCTCCTGCTGTTAATTTATAACTTTCCAGATGCAAGAGTTTTATCAAGCAGGAAATATTTTATTACAGACACAACCCTAAGAAACTCAAAGCATGTTTCAGCAATTTCTGTAGTTATTATAGGTATAAGCTTTTTTTAAATGAACTACACATGATTGCAACATCTGCAGCCTATTATAGATAGAATGTACTGGATGGGACAAAACATTGTTTCTGTTTGAATGTGTGTTGTATTTGTAGTAGTACAACATTTCTGGGTATACATCACCTGCCTTAATCAGTTGCCTTAAGCCTGGTTGATTCACAGTACCATGTCTGGCTTATTGTTAGCACCTTGTTGTGCTAACCCATAAATCCCCTCTCTGCATTGCGATGCGAATATGCTTCAGTGCAGAAATATAAAACAGCCCTCTGTAGGATTGGAGAGCTTCAGCTCACAGGTTGGCAAAGGCTCCTTAAGTGACAGTGTAACCCACATTCTTAATGATATTTACCTGCCATTTTATTTTTACATTAAAAGATGCGATGCAGAGACATCTAGTATTTATACGTATATAATATTCGTTTCAAACCTGCAGCATATTAACGCTTCCTTTCCCACACAGGGGAAAAGGGAGATGGCGGCCAGCGTGGACCCTATGGCAAAGAAGGCAAGAAAGGACAGTCAGGCCCAAAAGGACCCAATGGCTTAAAGGGCTCCAAGGGCAATATGGGAACCCCAGGAGAACCCTGTAAATCCTACTATTCTGCCTTCTCTGTAGGCCGAAAGAAAGCCCTGCATAGCAACGACTACTACCAGACAGTGGTGTTTGACACAGAATTAGTCAATCTGTACGGCCATTTTAACATGTTCACAGGTAAATTCTTTTGCTACGTGCCAGGAATTTACTTCTTCAGCCTTAACGTACACACATGGAACCAGAAGGAGACATACCTGCATGTGATGAAAAATGAGCAGGAGATGGCCATCCTGTACGCACAACCCAGTGATCGCTCCATCATGCAGAGCCAAAGCCTGATGCTGGAGCTGAAGAGAGACGACGAGGTGTGGGTTCGCCTCTATAAAGGCGAGAGAGAAAATGCCATCTTCAGTGATGATTTTGATACCTACATCACATTCAGTGGCTACCTCATTAAAGCCCAGAGTGAAGGTTAGCAGACCTCAGTGATGTACTAGCAGATGTAAAATAGATACCTTTGCATAGGGGCATGGAAATAACATCTTATTGCTTGTTTTCTATCTTTTATATTGGACATTTAGTGTTTATAGAAAGTCGTTCTGGATTTATTTCAGCTGAGACTGGGGACTGTCAGGGGTGTTGGGAGCATAAAGCTGAACCAATGACCCAAATGAAGTCTGGCTTGTGACCTCTATTACTCGATTATATTAAAATATTTATTTTGTTTAGCTTAGCTATAAAAGAGTTTGGTGTTATTGTGGGTTTGTTTCACAGGTCAATACAACACATGTCTACCTGTTTTTATTATGGGTTTGGTGCTTCATTTTGCACTAGTTAATGGGATATGTTGCAGACGGTGCTTTAATCAAATACGATGCAGTTTGATGGTACTGTTGAACAAGCATGTATTATCTGGAGTAGGATTATATAATAAATGCGTTTTTGTATTATAAGAAATTGCGTGTATAGCATTGTTATACTCAAATAATATAAACAATGCAAACACTTTCTAAAATTTTAGAAAATATGATTAAAATGAAGAAGATGTAGCCTTTATTGCTTTATTTATGGTTTGTTGCTTTAAGGCTTGTCAAATCCCTTCTGAAAAATGCTCCATAAGATGAAAGATCTCTGATCTCATGGCACTTAACAGGAAATACTTAATAAAAAGTGGAGGACTCAGGTGGAGGCTTTTTTATGGTCAACAGCTGTAAATGTTCTTCTTTCTCTCACTGACATTAATGAAAAGCAACTCCCTGTGTTGCAGGCAAGTTATTTAAACATTGTTTCAACTTTCCAAATCACAAATTATGATGCACATATTAATGACTATGCATATTTATCAAATAAAATCTTAAATAAATATTTAAAGAACAACTGTAATTGACACTTTTCTATAAACTGGTGTTATGTTTGGGGGTGGCTCTATTTTCATTGGCATGGGTGGACTATGAAAAGTGGCCAAGCACACTTGACCCAGAGGAATGTTTCCTGGCTGAGAAGTTTGTAGATATATTGGGGTCCAGATGCTTCACACCCTGTCTGCTCAAAGCAAAATGACAGCAGTAGCAAGAGCAATTTCTTAACACCCTTAGTTGAGATGCAGGCATTTGCCTTTGACTTTAACTGCTGTAAGTACAGTACAGTAGCTTTAATCCTGCTATTATCGTTGACAGATTGATAGCAGTCATTAATGGCCATTGTCAGTGTGTGTGGCGCTCTCACTTTCAGTTTTATTACAGTCATTAAGACATATATTATGATAATGCATCACGGCTATGCACATAACACATGACGAGTTTAATAGGATGTGGGTAAACAAAGCCGTGATGCAGTCCAGATGTCAAAGTCTTGATGCTGATTCTGCCATTAGGCATGGGGGAAAAACAAGCAATGAAATCTATTTAAAATGAAACAAAATCCAAACAACCAACAGAAATTATACAGTTTTCAACCCGTCTTGTGTTAACTATTTTTTTTTTTAGAAATATTCTGTGTACTACAGAGCCCCTGATTACAATAAACAGAAAGCCTCTGTCACCCTCTTGTGGTTACTGAACTGATAACACATCAGTTCTAAAAATATCAGTCAGTGTAAGATTAAATAGCTTTACGCTTCACTGTGATGATTACTATGACACTGAGTCCCAGATGAGCCACCAGGCTATTCATTGTATGAGCGCACTGTGTCACAATAAATGTGTAACCGTATCTTTATTTAAAACATGACTGACTAGGTTAGACTGTTCATTCATTGTTCATCACTTTAAGTAAACACTTTATCCTGCTCAGTATTGTCATAGATCTGGAGTCTATGCCAGTAATAATATGTATGTGGAGGGAATACTTCCTAGATATGATGCTTGCAGGGGTGAAAATTCCTTGAGTAATTGTAAATTATTACTACTCTTGAGTAGTATTTTTAGGTAGTTATTTTACTTGGGCATTACTGAAATGCTTTCCAAGGAAAGAACTCACTTTTTATTCCTTACAGATCTGAATATGGATAGGCTCCTGGACTATTATATTGAACATAGAGATGAGCACCACTGGTTCAACCTCTGTAAAATCTTTTAATATGCTGGAGTTAGGAAAGACTCCTATAAAATGGAGGCATCTCTTTTGCCAACCTAGAAGGCGTGAACTCCAGCTAATTTGAAAAAGCATGGTGAAATGAGTTTTGCCAATTTGCCAATGGTAATTTAGTCTGTTAGTCATTCTCTTATCTGCTTCACCTGTCAGGGTCACAGTTTGTCCGGGGCCCACCCAGAGTCATTGGATGCAAGGCAGGAATAACTCACCCAGCAGGGCGCAGTATAAAATAAATACTTTCTTTCCCGCATCAAAACACTAGCCAATCATGGGAGTCTCTAAACTCATGCATATAAAAGTGGGTGAAAGCGCTTTTGGGGGTGAAAGGGTGTTACACCGCAAGGAAATAGCATGTGGGGAGGGAGAGATGGATGGGAATTGTATCCATTGGGGAGAAAATTGGGGAGAAAGCCAACCCCCCCCAGATTTATTCATTCAGGCTGAATTATATTTTCATGTAAAAATAACATATTAACTTACTTTTTACTTTTTTGTAAATTTCAAAATTTTTAAACTTTTTGACATTCACCTGAGATTTTTTTTGGCTGAATCTTTTTTTTTGGCTAGATGCCACTTTTAGCTTAGTGAGATTTTGACACATTATCTACACTTTCATTGACATATAATTTCTGCAGACTTATTCCACCCCTAGAGACCAGAATATTACAGGATACCATGCACAAGCACATTCAGACCTATAGGGGCAATTTAGCATACATGCATGTTTTTGAGAGTAAACTGGGCCTCAGCACAGTTGAGGTCAAAATTAAACCAGGGACCCTGAAGCTGTGAGACAGCTACATTACCAGCTGAAACACTACGCTATGTATGTAGCTATGTATGTATTTCTTTTTTTGGAAAAACGGTTTCCTCCCACTGTCAAAAACATGCAGACAGCCTCACTGGCGATGCTAAATTGCCTCTAGGTCTGAACAAGAGTATTAATGTGTATGTATGTGTGTGTGGACACTAACCAGGATCAGGCAGTTACTGGAAGTGAGTGTGTCAGTTTAGTATAATCTTTAGAAGTTCAGCATAAAGCCGCAGTCATTAAAGTGAGCCGGTCTAGTGGCAGTTAAAAAAATGTGAAGTCATCTTAAAGCAGTGGTGTCCAGTCCATTAAAAACTGACTGAATAGATGCTGATGTGTGCTTCTCTCTTGATGGGCCTTTATCTGAATGATAATGGGCCATCAAATGGTATAAAAGGGGCACAAAAGCATGTTTGCTCCAAAAGCAACCTTTTTCTGCAGACACGACAACACAGCCCCCCATTCCAGGGCTTTTAGCTCTCTTTTAGGTGTCTTCCGGGAGCGCTTTTTATTTAAGCCAGTTAAGCTTATGCTAACTCTGCGCATCTGTGCTACTGATCCAGTTTGACAGAGAGTGAGAAAGAGAGAGTGGGAGAGAGAGAGAGAGAGAGAGAGAGAGAGAGAGAGAGAGAGAGAGAGAGAGAGAGAGAGAGAGAGAGAGAGAGAGGGGGAGAGAGAGAGAGAGAGAGAGAGAGAGAGAGAGAGAGAGAGAGAGAGAGAGAAAGAGAGAGGGAGATGAATCAGATGCGGGTGGTGATAGCACTGGAAGTTACTGCTTGGCCAGCTCTACGGTGAGCAGATTTATGCTTGGCTTCTGGTCTTGGCTCTACCACAGCCTCTCAAATTAGATTTTCAGTGCAAGCTCTGGCCCAGTGCCATGTATCCACTAGCAAGAATGAGTAGCAAATGTTACGTTGAAAAAAAAAAACTGACAAGACATATCTTTCTCTGATTATTCAGCTTGTCTGCTTGATGAAGATACGTAATTTGATTTTAAAACCTTTTTACTAGCGAGGCCATAATCGAATAGAGTATAAAGAAGCCATAAAGCTGTATTAGCAGCTCTGAGAAAAATCAACCAGAATGCTGAGAGTCAAGCAAAATGTACAATTGAGTGAAATGGCCGGAAACAGTGATGGCTCTGCTGAAGCGAGCTCACTCTGCCTGAAATTGATCAGTCAAAAATACTTTCCTCTGATTAAGCCTGTATTTCCAATGTGTGCTCGTGGTCATATAGCTTGCATTTGATTGCCTTCATTTCTTTTTCTATTAATACAAATATATTTCAGATCGTTATTTCACAGGTGTATGAAGTGCCACACACAAATAGCAGCAATATAAGTAATTGAACCACTTCTTCATTTTTTTTTCAGAGTCCAGCAGGTTGATACTTCTGGCTCAATGACTATGAATACAGAAGAAACAGTACAGTGTATGAGTGTGGAAGCTAAGATCACAGATGTTCTTACAATATAACAGTTTAATTAAATGTGCCAGAAATAAAAATGCCAAATGCCACTAAACGTAGCAAATGTTTAAATTTCCTCACTGCATGAGCGACCAAGTCATTTAAATGTAACTACAGAATCTAGATTAAACTACTTCCAGCATTTTTACTATCTCTGTGCCTATCAACCCTACTGTTTCTGACCGTAAAATCTATTTCTTTTCACATTTCATTTTGGACTTTTCTTCAACCTGTCAGGAATTCTCAGTGGGGTGCATTTTGAAGCTAAGGTACAGCTAAAGGAAGTGAACTGCAGATCATGACAGCTTAAAGTTTTTCATTTAGTTACAATTTATGACAGAATATTTCAACCATCACTCACATTTCTCCTGTTTCTATATTATACGCCAATATATTTTTTTAAAGCACCTTCTAGATCTAAATACGTCATTCAAGTTTGAAATGAGTGAAAGATCCTGCTGGTCAGCTGTTCCAGCTTACCTATACATGTCCAAGAAAAATATGCTTGTGTGTTTTTTTTATTTTTATTTATTTATTTATTTTTACCCAAGCCTGCATTTGCTTGGAATATTACCAAGCCTACTAAATTATCTTCACTCAGCTGACCTCCTATTCCACAAGGCTTTCTGCCACTTCACACCCTCACCCCTCTCATCTCCCCTTTGACACAGACCTCTGTTTGTCTGCTTCTGACTTGCCCCAGTGGCCCTGAGTTTGGTAAACTGGGCTGCCTGTGCACGACCCCTCTGCCTCTCTGCTTCATTGCCAGTCTTGCACTGTGAACCTCTCTGACTGTACTGATGCCATAGCGTGGGGAAAAAAGGAGGCAAATAGCAGGAGTGAGCGCTAAAAGCTCGGTGCAAAAGCCAGCAAAACGCTCCAGCTGTAACCTATTTCCATCACTCTCCGCCCATATAACAGCCATTACCCCTCCCTAGGCCTGGCAGAAGACGAGCTAAGCACTTTTCAGAGGAGAGAGGACAATTTGTGCTCGCTGGAGTGGCTCACCTGTCAACGGCTAGTCCTTGAAGTCCTTCGCTGGTGTGCTGGCATCTGTTTCCAGGGGCTGCTGAGTGCCATCAATTCCCTACTCGCTCAGGGTAGGCTTGTGTGAAGAGACCTGGAACTGACTGCTTTAGGAAGCCTCTCTCTAGGTACTCTGACTTTAAGCTCTACTCTATCAGTTCACTCTATCAGTCACTGTTCTAAAGATTTTTAGAAATCTGCTAAAGAAGGCAAACATACTTTCTGTTCTGGCAGGTGTGTGGTTTCTCGGAAACTAAATATGAAGTGATTCTGCATATCTTCAATTGTGACACCGAGCCATAACACTGAGCTGTAGTCATAAAAAAATAGTTAACAAAATAAACTACCCCTCCATTTTATACGTAAACAACTGAATTTGATATTAGAGCCAATTAATTAGAGTCTTAATTCCGATATTTTCAGAAACAGAGCTGAGCATTTCAAGTCCTAAAGTGTTCAAACGGAGCAGTTTAATGTTTCCTGGCTTTCCGTGCCTGATTCAATAAATTAAGGCTTGGTAATTAGCTGAGGTGTGTTCTAGCCCTGAATGCAAATGTGACTCTACTGGCAGCATGGTAAGATTTGTTTTTGAGGCTGAATTTCTGCAGAATGGCCACTTGATGGCACACTTGACTGCATGTGGCCCTGGCTGTAAGTTTGCCTCTGGTTTCCTAACCGCAATGGCCTCCAATTCCGCACATTATATTTGTAAAGATCGTATGCGTTTTTGTGTTCTTTGAAGAACTGCAAGTATTAAATAGAGAGACAACTGGAAAGACAAGTAGCCCTACACTGTACGAGATCTATAATCTTAAAGATATGAGACACACACACACACACCCACACCCACACACTACACACACACACACACACAGACAGAGAGAGAGAGAGATCATGAATATCAAAATGATCTTTAGTCATTAATTTGTAGAACATCTAAACATGTTTAAATGAATCGTAGGGAACAAAGACAGTGGCAGTTTAAGGTTTTGGCTCCAGTTATTGCCAGTTAAACTGTAAATCACAGGGGAGCTTATTAATAAGCGATCTAGAAGTAGCAGCACGATGATTATTAATTATGTCTCCTCCGGAGTACTCACCTGGGAGTAACACTGAATTGCTTTAGATAAAGAATATAATATGCGCCGTACCTATCATTTGCCAGTCTTTGTATCACTTTCCTATCCTTATATACTGTATTAAATACCGACAATACAATATAGAGGCCCATCTATGATTATTAGGGCTGGAGTGTTTAAACGCACTAAACTACTGATTTAATCTGGGTGAAGTTCAGTCTCCTGCAGCGGCAGATATGTGCAGGTCTGCAGGCTGGACTGTAACCCCTGAAAGAAGTCTGCCAGTATTGAATGACTGTAACAGCACGCCATGCATATTCTATGTCTAACGGCCACAAGCAATATCAATTTTTAATTTGACGTGCACTTTGAATATGTCGAGGCATATTTATTAGCATATGCCGATATATAATAAATAATCTACTTCTGAAGCCTGCTGGCAACATAAAAATTTCATGCCGAATGTACCTAAATGTACTGCTGCATTTTAAAACAAAATCTTGTGGGTTTAATTTTTATGATGTTTTATTATACATTAAAGATTGAACTCTTGCTTGGCTATGTTAGAGATGAAGGAGGGAAAGAGTGTTACATGAACTCCCCATCCCTGTTCTTCACCCCATCCCTGTTCTTGCCTAATGACTTGCAATCAAAATTCTTCATTTTTGCAGCCTGCCTCTCCATGTGTAATAGGCACAGTCTGCAATATGTTAAAATTGCACTGCACACAGTACAATTACCACTGTTGAATTAACCCCTTACTGTATTAAACTGGCATTTCATTCACACACAACCCAATATAAAGAGTAATTCTCACTCCATCTGAGCTACTGATATCACATTATATTGGGTGAAACGGCTTAAACGTGCTTGAAGTTCATATTATACGGACACACTGTTGATCAAAATGTGAGCTTTATTTACTGAGTGACTATAACAGGTTACATCTTGTGATATTAGGTCTAGATTTAAAAGGCTTCATCTGTTGGGTGGTATCTTTAAGTTATTTAACAGAGCCTGACTGTGCTCACAGTGCCACAGTGCGAAAGCAAAGGTTCAGGTGCTGCGTGTAGCTCATACTCTCACAGTCCCTTAGAACACTCTACAACTCTTTCAGCATTGCCTTTATTTATACTGAGTCGACAATGGAAAGGTGCATCACAGTGGTGTTAAGAACAAAAAAAAGAAAAAAAAGAAAGAGAACGAAACTGAGGACGAGCAATGGAGAGAGGGAGAGAGAAGGGGAGAGTGAGCCAGAGAGTGACAGTGAGATACTCGGGCTACTCTAAAGCTAAAGGGGTATTTGCTGCTTGAGTGACTAAGGTCTTAGGTGACCTCTGGCCCCTCCTACAGCTAAGCTCTAATGGAGGTCTGCTAACACGACTCTTGGCTGCCCTGGGCCTGAAAGAATGACACCCTCCCTCTTTTTGTCCAGCAAGGCAGAATTAAACATTAAGAAGCACTCTAGGGAGGGCACTTCTGAAAGGAACAAAGCGTGAATGATTAAAAGTTTCTCAGTGTTTGACATAATTGTATTTGGCAAAGGCAGTTGGGATGGAAGAACTCCTTGGGCTCCCACAGTCAGATGGTTCCTGTGGCCCATCATTTAAGTCAACAAATATTTACATTAAAAAACCATTAGAGGTCCCGTTCTTTCTTGACGAGGGATCTCCAAGGTGCGTTCGGCCAATTGTTCCACTCACATGATTCCCTTTTAATTGCGGCCGATTGGAGCCTTGGGATGTCGGGAGAGTGGGGAAACTGCCCTGTGACTGTACAACTATAAAACATTTATTGGCCAGTCTTGCTCCATGGTCACAGTCATGCGACAAGGGAATAGCTAGTACACAACAGGGAAGTGTTAAAGGAGGCCTCCCTTTTTTAATGAACCTTTTATGGGTGTTCAAACAGCAGAATAGTCTCTTTTAATGGGTTGCACACCCAGATGCCAGCACTTTGTCCTGTCCCTTTGGTCTACCCTCCTCACATCACTTCATTAATTGGTCCACTAAAGCCGCATGTGCGTCTTTCTTTGTGGTGTTTGGTGTTGAATCTGGCCCTCTTGTCTTGGATTCACAGGCTTGGTTGCTCGCTCCCACTCCACTGAATGGCAGATGCTACTATTCTGCCTTGATGGCGGAGCCTTCCAACTTAATTAACACTAAATAATTAGGCAAATAAACATTTAACAAAGGACCACACACTCACCAGTCAGTCCTGAACAGTGGCACTACTCACGCTCAACACATTCCATGTGCAAAATTGTATTCAGAGAATTAATTTCGACCGACAATATGTGCTGAATTTATTAAAGACGTGTACAGTGACTGAACATCAGACTGTGTTTGATCTAAGAACCGGATGGTGCCAGTTTAAAGTGTATCTGTGCACCATTATTTTTCTGGTTTATAATGCTGCTCAGAATATTATCCACTGCATGTGCTGGACACTAGTCACAGCTCTGTGATGAGGGAATAGCTAGCACACAACAGGGAAGTGTTAACTTTTTTAATGACCCTTTTATTGTTGTTCGAACAACAGAATAGTCTTCTTTAATGGGTTGCAGACACAGATGCCAGCTTTACCACACTGAAATACTGCTCTGAGTATTGTCTACTGTATATATTGGCTAAACAGCAGTGTAGTGCTGATAAATAGTCATTTCAAGTGTACTTTTAGTTTTATTGGGTATTTTCTGTAAGGAATTAAGTTATAATGAATTAGTACATATATTTAATGAATGTAGCAGTTATTTGGGCCCATTAACAGCTTATCAGTGCTTTATGTATTGTCCTTATATTCTCACTTTATATCGTAAATCTGATTCTCAGTGTGAAGTGTTTCCAGTTACTTATTTAGGTAAATACTCATAAGAAATTGATATTTCCTGAACTATCTTGCCTAAACACCTATTTTTTATAAAGTCAACCCAAAACTGGTCAGTATCTTTATTTGAATTAACTTCGACAGGTCTTTGTACTAAATTGACAGTACGACAGTAATATAGAGTTTAAACACAAATTTATTGTCTGGCCAAAAGGTCACTATTTGGATTTTGAGGTTCTGGAGACAGTGTAGATTATATATTATATAATGTCGGGTTGCTTTAATTGGTCAGGTTGAGGCTCAGCAATGTTAAGGGCAATAAAATGAAGTCAGCTGAGTACCCGAATGTACTGAATGACCAGCTTATAACATCAGTGGCACAAAATCATTAATGCTGAAGAGGGTCCAACAAACTATGACAAAGGAGTGTGTACATAAACTCACCTGATGGTACTTTTACTAAATTTCCAAGTAAGTGCTACATTTACTACTGATTATATATGTGTTAATATGTTACCTTTTACACAGAAGAATTCCCATGTTTGTTTGTTATTTTTTTTATATATTCTTTTGTGTATTGTGTGAAATGAATGTAGATGAACGTGTGCCATTGCCAGGCCAGGTTATCCAGGTTGAGGTCAGCTGGATCCTGGGAGACACCCAGGGGCATGCCTCTCGAATTTTATCAAAACTGGAAGATGCAACATAAAAATAGCTGGTGTTGTTGTCTTATGCAGCTCCACAGCGCTGATTCAGAGATGGTCCTTAGGGACGACTGGCCTAATTTGAGTTAATTGTGTTTTCAATACAAAAGAAAGAAAGAAAGAAAGAAAGAAAGAAAGAAAGAAAGAAAAAACATCAACTCAGGAATGACAAAAGCTCAATACTAATGATCATACATAAATAGACTGTTTTTTTTCTGGCACTTCTTTTAATTATCACTACTGTAATTAGCACAAGAGCTGATATTAACTGTGGATACAGATTTAATGCACTAGGAACACCATATAACTTGTAGTGTAGTGGCTCCATTTCTCTAAAGGATAGGCTTTAATGTGTCTGAGCTATATTTTATTGTAACCTGTAGCTAAGCATTTAAAAGTAGCTTCCCCATCACTGTGTGTTATCAATGTGCTTGGCAGTAGGTTGAAATGAGTAAAAAAAACCCCGCTAGTGTATACGCTGCTATACGAGGCTTCCTGCTGACGTTTGATAGGACACTGTGGAAATGTGCTGCATGGAAAAACGTCTCTGATCTCTTTTAGCTGAAACTTCTGACAAGGGAAGGTGTCAAACAGTAAACACCTATTTAGAGGATTTTAATATATTTGCTGGGGCTGGGGGCTCCTAATTGCTCACAATTACATTTAAATGAGCCCATGTAGCTGAGGAAAAGGGATGCAGTGCTCAGCCACAGCAAGAATCAGGACAGGCAAAGTCCTGTCTTAATATCTGCTTTTTTTCTCTGCTGCTTTGTTGCGCGTGGTCTGTAAAACATGCTGGCTCGCACTTCATGAAAAAAAAGAAAAATAAGGGATGAGGCTGTTTCATATGTGGAGCAGACATGTGGGTGATTATGTGCTAATGCTGCTCATCGTTGCACTTTTGTTTTTTTTCTCTCCTCCAGCAGGATGAATAATGAGTGGAGCTGGCTGCTACAGCGCAGGGAAAGTGGTCCGTAAGGAGCTGCGCTAATTCAGAAAGTCCCTTATCAAAACAAGCTGATGTGCGCTGAGACGTGTCGAGGCTGTGATCTGCTGAGACGGAGGCTCTGCCCTCCCCTCCGTGCAGCCCAGCAGCCCTGCGGCCCCGCTAATTAACCGAGCTACACATTCATTCGGTGTCAAACAACAAACGCATACCAGAGCAGGGCTGCTCTGAATCCTTTTCAGATAAACACATGCAATACGTGAGCAAACAGTGACAAACTTATATACATATAGACAGATTATATGTATATGGGAATACACAAGAGCATCGTTCTGTAAAAGGGATTTGAATTAGCATCAGTCTCTCAACACAGCAAAGGGAGTATGCAGCATGCTTAGAAAGTTTTTTTTTTTTCATCTTTTAATGCATATAGCAAGTTTATAGTTTATAGTCATTTCAGTATTAGAGGACATTTATGTTTTTGAAAATGTTGTAAAAATATTTAATATTTTTCTATTACTGCTTATACATTAAATAAAACACATATTAAATTATTAGAAAAACCCACCGTGCCATCTCAGCATGTTAAACAATTAAAATAAATATTTAAATTGAAAATGTTTTTTTTTTTCGGGTTCATACATTAACCCTATTGTGGACATGTGGCACATTATGGATATATGCAAGGAATATTTTGCAATGAATTAGTAGCATAAACACTTTTTATATGCCTTTATTGGTCCCCAAGTAAATAACATTATTGTACAAACTATACATTTATCAGAAGCTATTTTTATAAAAGTTTTGTCTTTAGATAAAAAAGAGCGCACATCTGGGTCTCTTAATCTTTAGATAAAATGGCATTAAATCTGTTTGGATATTGGCAAGACAGTTACTTAATATCCCTCTTCAATTTTTAGTACAGAAATAATTTTGTCAATTTTGGTCAACTATTTTACTTTCTTAAATATTTGTAAATAACAGGGTTGACAGTGATTTAGCAGGTTTGAGACAGTGTTAAACAGGGTTGACCTTGTTGGGTTATGTGGCATTAAATGGCAGTGAAGTTTGTTCATTTTCATTTTAGTTTATTCTACTGTGACTTATTAGAACTTTAAAATCCTTTGATTTATGGTTAAATTTAAAGGTTCTGACAGACAAATAATATTCTCTTGCATTCAAAGCTTTTAAGGTGCAATTAACTTTCACAATTTAGAAATTATACAGAAGCAACAAACTGTATAACAGTAAAACTGCTCAGTGTGTGAATCTGCTCATTTAAAAAAAAAAGTAAAATGAAATAATTCACACTAAGCAATTGTAACTATTTAAAACCAAATAGCGACAAATAATTTGTGGAAAATAATTATGCAGTTGGGTTTACATATTTGTAAACTATGTGTATTTAATTCACTGTAATGTTAACACGACAAAGATTGTCCTCAACTGCTGAAATAACCCACCTATTCTCCATTCAGCATTTGAAGATTTGAGGAATCACTCAGCTCCTGATCCAGTGTCCACATAGCCCATAAACTTGACACATGTTCATGATGAACTCACATAATAAAGCAGGGCAGAGGGCCGAGGGTATTGCTGGACTGCTCGTCACCATAGTTACAATATTCCCCCATAATTAGTGTCTCGGCTATCTCCCCTGCATCGATTTATATGATCTCCTTAAACAGCTGTAAGGAACAGAAAAGGCCTCTGAGGACCTGCGAGCCTTTGAGGAAGAGAAAATCGAAAGGAAAGAATAGAACCAGGAGAAGAGAGAGAGCGAGATAGAAAGAGATAGAGAATAAAGAGCAGACAACAATGGTGTAACAAACAAGCCCTGGCATTATTGTACAATTGCATGCTTCCATTTTAAATAGGCATGCTGTAACCTGAGGCTGTATTGAATGTGACTGAGATAGATGGTCTGCCTTAAATAGAACTATTCCTCACAGCCCAGGAGTAAACACAACTAATGCTCACAGGACCTTCTTTGCTCACACATACTGTATACTGTATATAAATACTCAGGGCTAGTTTCTCCCATGAATAGTGTGATCCACACATACATAGAAATATTAGAGAAAAGCTGAAAATGTGTATGTTTGGGTAAACATCTAATATGTCATACTTAGAGCAGATAACATTAGTATGTTTATTAGTACAAAAATATTTATAGTGCATATATTCTTAAATCCAAAACACACCAGAGGAGAATTCACCATACAGCACCATCCTGGCCTGTAGTATAAAACAACAATTTACTGTCATTTTAGCTCGTTTCTGACTTTTTGTATTTAATTAATCACCCCTTTTGTATTTGTATTTTTTGTATTAAGTTTTGGCTGAAAATAAAAGGATATTTTTTTTTTTTTTTGTTCTTTACAGAAGTTCCAACAAGAAAACCTATATTTTTTGAGGTCCAGTAATGGCCAGAAAGTTTTACATGTTTAATTATTCATCGACCTAATTAGGCCATGACAGTGGAATCAACAGTGCAACAGTGTCTTCCTGTCCTTTGAGTGAACGTGAATTACTTTTTGACCACTGTGCATGGAACTGACCTCCACATCTGACCCATCTGTGCAGTCAAACAGACACAGACACACTAATGACCATACACGGAGGGGCAGGGGGCCCAGTGGGCAGCCCCTACCTGAGAAGTCCTGGGACCTTTTGGTCACAAGGCTGGTTCCTTAAACACAAGCCTATAGTCGTCCCCAGCATTTCATAAGACAAAAACATCTTCGTTGTTTAAGACCAGGCCACACCATGCACATTGCGTACATGTAGAGTTAATTTTTTGTGAAGGATGTGCATATTTGGACACAGGATACATGAGGCAGCCATTGTGCATACACAGACATGTAGTTAACAGCAAGTATATATCTCTAACCTAAGGCTGCAACTTACTCCACATCTTTGTAGGGATGGGATTTGAACTCACAACCTTCTGATCTATAGTGCAAGGACTTAACCAATGTGACATCACTTCCCCTTAACTAGCTCTACTCTTGAATGAACTTAAAATAAAAGTTAAATTTCACTGCTAAAGTTTCACTAGCATGTAAACATACATAAAAAAGTTCAGATGTTCACACAATGGAAATCTTCAGCATCAGTCCCTGCAGGCCCCCTTGTTAGATAACCCACCATGCATGCATGTAAGGTGTATTATTTAAACCATAATTACGTAATTATTACCATGGTGCTGTACTAAGCATGTATTTATGGTTAAAAAAAGCTAATTATATAATCTATAAAACACCTCATAGCTGAATATTTTCTGGCTAGTGCAAACATGTTCTTGCTAAATGCCATGGAAAGGTCACATGCTTTACATATTACTCCTTTCCACAATGATGTATCAGATGTTCTTAGTTATACACAGAAAAAGATACAGTCTGTATGCTATCGGCTGGGGACTTCAAACAGCAGCCAAACCTCTCACTGTCACATGCAAGTACTCAGACCAAACAACCTAGCCTAATGCATGCTCAGTGCCACTGGGTCAGTATGGCATTTTACGCCAACATTTCCACACCCGCCTCCCTAGTGAATAAGGCGGTAGGATTAATGCACGCTCTGTGCCATGACATTTTACAGTACATCACCGGCCACAACAGTGACAGCAGCAACAACAACAAAGTTGCCTTCTTGAGCATTTCACTGTGTCAGGTTTGCATTTTTCTTCCTCAGTGTTTTGTTGAATGAGGTCCATAACACCAGCAGAAGGCTCAACAGTGGTGTCTTGCATCTAGGACTCACCCACCTTTATACTCACAATGGGTTAGGACACACAACAATACCAGAGACAAGATATACACCCCAAGATACACATTGCACATTTTGGAGAAACTTTTCCACAACTATCATGACCAAATGTCTGGGTTTTTCAGCTATATTAGGCCTACTTTGGCCCTGTATGGCCTCTTTAGCTATACCCATGGCCCACTGGTATCCAGCTCAAGGTATGCCAAAATCCTGATGATCTTTTTAAGTATGTCAAAGTTTGCCAGCATGCATACTTGCAGAACATCTAGTGACAACAGGCTTCTTCATGTAATACAGTTTAATTCATAGATTCATATTCTGTGAGCGACCCAGGCATAATCACTGGCCCAGTTTTTCAGCATCTTGAGAGAACTCCTTTAAGGCTCCTTTGAGTGACGGTCCTGAAAAACCAAAATCCATCAGAAGCATCGCGGTTGATTTAGCTACAAAGCCTTTAACACCTATCTCCACTGGTCTTGTGTGTGCTTGCCAACCTCGATTACTCGCTTCCACTACCAGTTCCACATCCTTTAGCTTATTTCTTTCAAAGGTTTCCCCAATAACATCATGACTATAGTACTGCTGGTCTCATATCAGTCACAGCATTAAGTTGCCTTCAATATCAGCCAGAATCTCCACTTGTGTGCTTTGCTGCATTTGTAAATACTATTTGTATATGCCTGGTATCCACTTTGCTGCTTCCTCTACTACCATGCACTGTGCCAAGGGAAGCTAGTGACCCTGACCCTGCTCAAAAATCAATGCAATCATGCTCTAAGCACATATACATCTTTTGGGAGAGCAGGACACATGCGCCATAAAAACACTATAACCAGCCTACATGACAGGTTATACTGGGCCTTGTTGGATGCTAAAGTCTGAGACATTTACCAGTGTTGTAAAAGATGCCTTACCCCATCTATGAAGATAACTGAGGATCACAGATTTGGTGGTGTTGCTTTTTTGATGGTCTTCTTGTTATCAAATCTATACGTCTGTCTATCCATCCGCCCACCCACCTGTCCATCCGTCCATTCATCCATGGTCATTTGTGGGCTAACCTGAGAATAATGGACAAGAAGTAGGCACAACCTTTTTTTAATTCCAAATAATTATGAAGTACCTAATTTAATTGCCATTTATAAAAAAAATGCTATGATTATGTTTAAAGCTTATAATTATCTGCTTAATACAAATGTGTAAATGTGACAATTAGCATTGTAAAATACAGCATTACTGAGCTTTGAGTGTCCATTCCCAAGTGGTTAAACAAATAGCAAACTGGGACAATGTTCACTGAATGTAACGCATGACAGATGACTAGGGAGTTGAATTAGTGGAAAACCATCTTTTTGTTACCTCATTTTGTTCTCTGACACCGAGCTGCAAGTTGGCAGTAGCTCAGCACTGATGTGGTGGTGTGTTTGCAGGGGGATTTGGAGACCTGTAGGCAGAGCACACACTGGGGAGCTGTGGTGTTTGTCCTTGTGTCTGGAGTGTGTGTGTGTGTGTGAGTGTGTAAGAAAATGAGTGAGTGAGTGAGAGAGAGAGAGAGAGAGAGAGAGAGAGAGATTTGCAGGGTTATAGAGTTGTGATGGCAGATTAGTGAAGTCTCAAACCGAAGGTGTGAAGAAGAAATCTGACCTGTGTTTAATTAAACAAGCAAACAAAGGAGACAACGGAGACAAGACTAGGAGGACAGAGTATTTGAAGGATTGGACGAGTGTGTAATGTTTATGTGTAGACTTAGCAGAATGAGCATTTAGTTTACCTGAGGAACGAACGCTCTCACTCTGCTTCCCTCCAGTGAAGTCTGCAGTAAATATTTAGTCTTATTTGAGGCTGGAACCTTGTCCATAAGATGGAATAAGCTAATCCACCCCCCCCAACCAACACACACACACACACACACACACACACACACACACACACACACACACACACAATCTTACACTAAATTAAAGCTGTCCTGCAAAGACTCAGTAACCTATTGGCTACATATCCTAAATATAGAATACCAGCAAATGTTCCTACACAGATGGTTCCCAGTATACAAAAGCTATTTGCATAAAGTCTAAATATATATATGGAGTGTAGGTTGAGTCCTGGTGCAGAAATAGATAGTCTTAAAAAAGTTGAGAATTACGTCTCATAAAAAGTTGTAAAAAAAAAGTACACTGTAAGTACTGTGTATACAGTATATATACTGAATGTCTTCAGTTATGATAAAGTAATGAACTCTGATTTAATGTACTGACAATAACTGTCACAATATTGACAGTAGGTGATTCTTACTGTGTCAGCTGCCTCTTATTGAAAGCCCAACACATGACAGACACCACATAAGCGCCATGAAAAAGAGCCCTTTAGAACTGCAGATTTATTTTCTGGAATTAATTTCCAAGTATAATTAAAGCCTTAATCTCCTTTTTACCCTCAACAAAACAATTTTGTACGAACCCAGAGAAGCAATCCAAAATTAATTTACCGCACCAGTGATTAGTATTAATGCTTTGGCAGTTTTTTCTGCTCACTTCTCGCTCTCTCTCTCTCTGAGTGTTCAGAAGAAAGGATAGGTCCTGTTGTAACATAGAATATTCACATGTAATTAATGTAAGCCCAGCAGTGCACAGGGGGCTAGCAGGCATTTACTCTTAATAGCCTTCATCCAGGGAATGGCAGCTTTATCGCTTTATGTCAGTGGTGGTCTGCTTATACTATGAGTCTGAAACCCTGTGCGTCAAGCTTTTATATCAAAGAAAGCCAATTCTGTTATTGCTGGCCAAAAAACATGTCTCCGTCTCTACATGGAAGTGTTCCAGGCATTGGCAAGCAGGATAAACTAATGCAAGATGTGTGAATGTTCCAGGAGTCCCAGGAGGAGTCATAAAAGGCTATGTACAAAGTCTGACCTGTGTGAACTTAAGCTTTATGTACCTGTTTCTGTAATTCAAGACAGAAGGATCAGAGAGGCTTATAGCAGCAAAGTGGTCATAGGAATGAATAAGCTCCTTTCCATAATTATTACATAAAATAAATGGCACGCAAGAAGAACTGAAAGTAAAGGAGAAACAATGAGAGAGGAGCTCTGTGTCTTACACAAACACTGTCAGTTCTGATGAGTCTAGGCAAGTATTTTTTTTATCCAGTTCCTCAGGTGATGTCTAGCAGAGATGTAAAGCCTTGTTTGATTGGACTAGACTCCCCACAGCGTGTATAACGAGGTGATGAAAAAGTACTGAAACATGCGATCAATGTGAAGAGCGAAGCCTTGTTTGTTGGTGTAGATGAGTGCACATCTTTGTGTTGTTTTGGAGGACAGAGAGGCGAGATCAATGGTGCATTTGCTTTGTGTAGGTAAATGATCATCGGTGGAACGGACAGGTACACTCTATCATATGGTCGTTGGGGGATTTAAGACAAATTGGCCTAAAACTCTCATCATCCTTTTCACTCCCGATTCTGAATCTTAACACCGGCATTGACTACACACCAAGCTACATCCGACCACTGCCTTTTTCTGTCTTGTTTTCCAACACAAATTTGAACGGCCTATCTACAAATATGTGTTGTCTCTTCCAAGGGCATTACATGAAAATACATTTTATTAAAAAGTCTTTTATGTTATCAAGCAGTTGTACAAAAATTGCCATTGGACATGATAATAAAGACCCTAACAGAAGTTAATGTTGCCTATAAATGGTTAATATGAGATGTTAAACCTTGATTTGATAATTAAAAAAACCTATACAATCGTGTTAATATACAGTTTCTTTCTGTTTACCAACAGTGCACATAAAGTCCACTCATCAGTAACACTTTAAACTACCTTTAAATACCTGTTCACAGGTAACCTCAGGAGTACAGGAACTAGGAGTAGAAATAAATGAGTAGCTCTTGATCAACACTTATCTTACTCATATTAAATACTAAAAGCTAGTAGTTAATTACTCAGCATGTATGGTAGCCCATCATTAACTAAGCAGTAATTACTTATTATTATATTTATCCTGCAGCCAACTATGGTGCTTTAATAATAACTACTGATTAATTACTCATCCCA
The DNA here is from genome assembly GCA_028565595.1 of Duopalatinus emarginatus. Lineage (NCBI taxonomy): Eukaryota > Metazoa > Chordata > Actinopteri > Siluriformes > Pimelodidae > Duopalatinus > Duopalatinus emarginatus. The sequence continues at coordinate 11,282,272 of JAOVVF010000051.1, forward strand.
TTGGCACTAATTCTCAACACCTTTTTTTCCTGGAGCTCTACTACCTAATACTGCAAAAATATATCTAAAAAATAAATGTCAATATGTTACTATAGGTCTCTTCAGAAGAGCATAGGGTTGGTGTCTTGTCTAAAAAAAGGTGTAAAAATTGAGAATGAAATAAAAGTTACCTACAAAAAGTACAAGGCTCAATTGTAGTAAGGAGCAACACATATTATCCATTAACATACTTTTAAAAGTGTTGTAAATAATTTAATTTTAAATAATAAATCACTACTGTTTCAATAATTTGTAATAAATTAGCATGTGTAACAAGATTCATGATTACCATTGCGTCACTTATTAGTAATCAGTTTCCATGTGTTTAACTTTACTTTTAAAATTCTTAAATACTTAAGTACAATGCAATAAGTCTTTAGAAATGAACTAATTCTCATGAATGAATGAGAAAATTCTCATTCATTACTGTTTAGTTACCTATGAGTTGTTGAAAAGTACTGTTAACTCAGTGCAATTTTTCTAACCCTTTAATTTACAAATGGTATATATGTAAACGGGTGTAAGAAACGAAACACACATAGTGTTTACCTGTCAGAG
>JAOVVF010000051.1:11286505-11311725 GCA_028565595.1 Duopalatinus emarginatus
TACACAATGTCACAAAAATTTCCAAAAATAGAGAAAATTCCACAACTAAAATTTGCCAGTAATTAAACTCAGAGGCACACTACATCCACTTAAAGATTATTATTTTAAAATTGAACATTCTTCCGGTTGTCAATATAATAATTTGAATATAAACCCCATAAAAAAAGGCAATTTATAGCAGTTGGGACAAGGAAGCATTTTCTGAATGCAACCTACAAAATGCAGCTCCTGGACTTCATTAATGGCAGGTACAATGCAATTGGATTTGCATAATTTACTCAGATGAGCCCAAAATTAAAAGACCAAAGGTTTTTACTCTGAACACCTTCTGCATGGTAAAAGCTATGTAGCATTTTGTACAAGAATCCCCCATAACCACTGTAATATGGCAGTGGAACCTTGCTGGGTAGAGGATATTGAAGAGCAAAGATTAATGACATCATGAATTGCACAAAGTGGCAGCCAAAATCATGGTTGAGTCTCGCAAATAAAAACCAAATAAACCTATAGGCTGAATTAAAATAGGGCATTGAACATACCCAAATCTCACAATATAAAGGAAAGTGCTATGAAAGCCTCACCACAATATTATTTGTTAGGTGCTGATAATTTTAAAACCAGTGTTTTTCTAAAAAACCTTTGATCCACTAAGAGTAATGTGTTAAGATAAAATGCCATCATGCTATATATAAGCTGAAAATACTCTTGGCATGTGCTACCAGCTCCCAGCGGCAAGGCAATATGGCTGTTTCCAGCCTGAATACAACCCGTTCTTAGTCCCCGGAGTTTTAGTTCTGTTTTTCCCACTCATGTTGTGTTCTATTGATGGTTTTATTATGCTCATCTGTGTTGAGTTGCCCTTGGTTTTCATCTATTTAAACCCTGATGTCTGCTTAGTCTGCTACGATTCCTGTACCAAGCTGTATATTGTTCAGATTTTCCAGTTTTCTGACTCTTTGCCCATATTATGACTTTGTCCTGCCTTTGTAACTCTATTTGCTCTTTGCCTGACCCTGTGCCTGCCTGACTTTGATTTTTTGGATCACGTTTTGGACTGTGTTCGCTCTCTGTTTAAAAAACACCTGCAACTGTGTCCACATCTGCTTTGGCGAGTGTGTGATTTCGCTCACACCTTACACTAAAAAGTGATGGTGTTTCTCTAATATCCATTAGCACTGAAAAACAGTGAAGACAGTTTGTTGAAGAAAGAAATATTTATTAATAATCATATTAATTATGATGATAATAATCATAAGATAATGATATAATAAATAGTACTGGTTGTCTGAAGCACATTGGAAGCATACAGAAAGAGAACAACTTAAATGCAAAGTTAGACCCCAAACAGTCTTTTCATTTTCAATATTGATTTTTCTGCTTATTTTCTAAACTTGTACTTATTTGGAACAACTGCAAAATATATATGAAGAAAATAACCTGGAAATATTAAAAATAGCTTTTTTGTTACATTGAGCCAGTGTAGCACAATAAGAACACTGTTTTTTTTTTTTTTTTTTTAATATAACACATTTTGTATTGAGCTGACAGTAGGAGATTTTGTACATTTGTAGAAAATAAAGGGGCTGGAAGCACATAGACGCTGGAGGGACTGATGGACAAATGGAAGGATGGGTACTCTTTCACTGAGATGGCCTTCTCACACCCCATTCAAACCTTTGTGCTTAGGGGAACTGGTGAAGACACACATGGCTGCAGTGGCGATGGTGTGTGACTGCTAAACTAGATTTCGGTTTGTGTTCCTAAAGATTGGATTCCTTCGTTATCCAATCTGAGTCTGTTATCTGCATAACTGCTCTTGGGAATGGTAGGAAGACAAATTTTGGATGAGGGAATGTTAGAGGAGCACACGTTTCATTTCAGCTTAAGCTAAAGGGAGGAGTATGAGCACACCACCGTTTGCATTGCCTTTTGGCTTTGGGTTGAGGAAGACAGGGTGAGCTGACTTTGGTGCTTAGGTGGACATGTCTTCAGACTTCAAGGAAGGAAAAAGAGCACAGGGTGAAGACAACAAGCCAAAAGATACAGTGCAAGGGCTGATACACACCTTACAGTGGTCTAAAACCAGGACATGTAAACAAGATATATGTCATACAGACAAAAGCAAATAATTAAATCCAGAGGTCTTGGATCTCTGTGAAATTGACATCTTTTGTTACTTTGTTCAGTTACAGTCTCTTTCAGTACAGAATCGTCCAGTCGGATTTAATGTCCCTGAAACAGCTTGTCTTGACGGTTAGCTCCCATCCGCCACTGCTGATGCATGCTGATGCTCCGTAACTCTCCACTAACAGGTGAACAAGTGCCTCCATTGCCCAGTGTATAGGTACCTTTAATGTCTAATGTCTACAATCGCTGAGATACGAGTTGCCAGCTTGATAAAAAACAAAATATTGTTCTGAAAGCAAAAATGCAGCGAAGAGGAGTTATATTTTCATTGTGTGGAACGTGTAAGTTCTGTCTTGACATAACACCTGAGTCCAAGGAAGCTCATGATTTTGCAAAGCTTGGGAATGGCATCTGGAGAAGAGACTTACTTACACACTATCAAATGTACCATTCTTCGACTGAACCAAAATCCTGGAAAATCAGCATGTCTGATTTGCATGTCACATTAAAAAACATTTTCATGTTTTAATTTCACATATAGAGTAATACATCTTAACAGGAAGCTTTTGCATGTAAGTAAATTGTTCACATTTTGCATCAACAAAAACATTTTGCTGTTGTCTTATTAACCTTAGCACACTGTTCCTTTTCTGGAAGGACGTTGGTGAGTCAATTCTGACTGATCACTGATCACACTGTCCTGGAGTGCTTCTTTGTATCATATAACAGTAGTCAACACAGACATCTCCATTAGAACTCAGGTCCAGTATCAGAACAGAGACTAGCTAGACCATGTACATACATTTACAAAGTACTACTTAAAAATAAGGACATATACCTAAAAAGTTCAAGAATCTGAAGTACATTCAATAGCTGAAACGAAGAATCAGACAGACAGAGAAATGCCACTGAAGTAAAAATCTCTCAGTACACTGACAGTGCAAAACCTGAACCACCATTGAAAACAAGAAATAAAATCATCGTTTGAAGGGTCGCAAAGTCACAAATAGATATATTCATATAGAAATGTTTTTTTTTCTCCATACTTGTAATACAATAATACAACATTAGTAAATGGCTACAATTGACATTTGACCCATGCCCAGCAGCATGTTATTAGTACAATGTTTAACTATATATGGATATCACTAAAGTGGAGCTCAGTAGAAATAGAAAGGTAACAGACTTTAGTAAAATTTCGCTTGCAACCCTTCGACTAAAACTACCGCCCATCTCACTTTGTTTCCCACATTATAGCAGGCGAGAGCCCATTTTCAAGATGGATGGCCAAACTCCTGTAACAATACAAAGCAGACAGCTCCAATTGTCTTAATTTGTAGCCCCCTGACACCATGTACAAAAGTGGTTTACTACACAACATGGCCACCTCCACAACAACACTACAGTGTAATGTTTTTTGGTAGCACTGGGGCCACGAATCAGTGAAGCCCCTTTCCACCCATTTCCCACTCACTCCACAGTGACCATTCCATGCCGACACACTACATCGCACAAACACACGCCCCCACGCATACACACACACACACACACGCACGTACATACACACAGACACAGCCTTGTACGTCTCAGTGTGCCCATTTTTCTTCATTGGGCCTTTACACATTGTGCTACTGAAAACAGAGGGTTGTCAGGCAGCATGAATGCCTGTATGAATTGCATCTTTTCATTTGGGGATGGAGATGGTCATTATATGGTCTTGTAGCTTCAGCTATTGCCACATTTAACCATAACCATTAAAAATTCATAATGACAATTTATCACACACTGCATGGGAACAGTCTGAGCACTCTCTCTTTCTGAGGACAGGCTTTTGGTGGTATATTTACAGTATCTTGACTTGACCTGCCTCTCCTATTGAAATTATAACATTATATGATCTTAACAAAGTCCTTTAAAAGTATCATCTCTTGACATTGGCATGAAACGTAATTACAGTACAGTGGATTTATATTTGCAAAATTCAAATTAAAAATGGTTTATTTTTAAATCCATGTCAAGTTTATAAAACCGCATTAAGCCCATGAAACTGACATTTAGGAGAAATGGAGGGTGAAGGAGTGAATAAAAGCTTCTTTTTCAGGCCTACATCAATGACTAAAGGCCCTTGACCTTTCTCTCTGGGATGTAATGCTGTTCAACAGGAACTTAGCCTTTGTCCACCGAGGCATTAGTTGTCACTTCTGACCCATAGCAGAAGGTCAGTGATGGAAGACTCAGGCCTACCACACACTGGAGCCCTAGACGAAGCTAGGCTGCATGGACTTGTGTCTAAAGAGGCTGCAGCCCACTTGTCTTACTCTATTCCCTCTACCCAGTCTTGAGGGCAGGATAAGCTAGTCTGCAAAAGGAGGAGGAGGGGGGGGGGGGGGGGAGGAAACAGCCACACCCCCTCAACCCCCCCACCCTCTCCAACAGCGCTGCATTCATGCATCGTTTACCTCTGTTGAGTTTTTTTTTAACATTTTATAACATATTTATACGTACATATATTTACTATATAGATTTTATATTTATATATATATATATATATATATATATATATACACTCATCTTTTACTCTTTTTGAAATCACAAACTTAAAAAAGTTTAGAAAAATAAAAAAAGTTTTTATGATGAGCTCTTGTCTCGTCCTCCACCCAGCCAGGCTGTCCCAGGTGAAGGCTAACTTTTCCTCCGCTTCACAGCTTGGCTGTCATTCATGTCTCCATCACGATGCGATGCCTTCAACTCACAGCCTTGGTGGAAGGGATCCTTCTTTTTATGTGTTTTTGTATTTTTATGTGTTTTGTTTTGTTTCACCTCCTTAATCCTTCTTGTCGTCAACTATTTAGCTGATGTCCGTCTCTTCTACGATTCCTCTTTTGCTCTTTTATTTACTAGAAACATAAAAACAGGCAGGTTAGTGAAAAGGTATGCTGAATGTAAGCATGCACTTGTTAAAAAACTGAACTAATTAAACGACAAAACAAAACCTACTGCAATGAAAAAGCTGCTTAATACATTCTGCTAATTACACGGTCTCAGAAATTATATCAGAAAATATCAGACATAATCCCTGGATACAATGCTAAACATGCATTTTGGGATTATCTGCCAAATCCTGATACAGAGGGGCTGAACTGAAAGCAAGACACATTAAAGGAGCTTTTGCAAAATTGGAGATAACAAAGTAGTTTTATGAAGGATGACAATAAACAAGAAGAGTAACGGTTTCTACAGCAAAAGCTGGGCAGATGTTAGGCAGCCGGAGAAACATAACAACACACAAAGGGTGAGAGGAGGAGAAGATCGAGACCGGGAGTCCAAGGTGTCCTGGGGCTCTCTTCCTGACAGAAGCTCTCTAATTTAGGGAGATGTGGCGCTGCACTGAAGAGGCTCACAAGAGCATGCAGGCCAACTTTAATTTTAACATCACTTTGTTGTTGCTCAGCCCTCCCTGGAGGAGTCCACAGATGTGCTCTGGCATACTGATCAAGCCCCATGATGGGCTTCTGTTCTCAACATGAGCCACTTTATCTCTTACACAGACTCATGATGGGCTTTGCTCGCTTGCTTGACAAACACAGACAGAAATAGACTCAGAGAAAGAGGTACCAGAGCCGCCTGAGCCGCTGCTTACTCATCTGTGACCGGGTACAGATTCCCTTTCAAATTATTCTGCCATAGATGCAGAAACACATGCAATCTCTGAGTCCACTAATAGCTGAAATTAGCGCGCGCACACACACACACCCACGCACCAGTCAGCCACAACATTAACACCTCCTGCCAAAACAGCAGCTTGAACAGCTTTGACTTGTCAAACTATGGCCTTTACAAGACCTGCTGTGGTATCTGGCACGAAGACACTACCAACATATTATTCAGATCGAACCAGATGGGCTAGCCTATGACCCTGTTGCTGGTTCACCGGCTGTCCTACCTTGGACTACTCTTTGTATTAACCATTACATACCGGGAACACCCTGGTATCACAAATTGGTCCTTGTATAAGTCAAGCCCATCTGGTGTGATAGCACAGAAGAGCCAGAAAACCACAGAACAGGTCTTGTGGAATCCATGTCTCGATAGATCAGAACTGTTTTAATGGCTGTTAAGGCAGGTGGTGTTACACAGTACAGGCTTTGTACTGTATATGTTTTTTTTTTTTTTATCAATTTAACAGAATTACATTTATGTATGAGGACACACATGCCAGATTTCCATTTTTATTTAGACACAAAAACATATCTTTACAATTCTACACTGTACAGAAGTGTACAGAACTATAACTACAGAATCTTCAGTCCAGTACTAATAGACAAGTGTAAAATCTTAATACCAGTCAATGGTTTCAACACACAGTATGATCTGAAACATTTAAAATGTCCAGTACACATTGCACATGAGCTGAGCAGCAATTACAATTACATCATCATGAGAGGTTATTTACATATAAAAGAGGATCTAATAATGTAATATAGTTATACAAGTACGTCATTTTGTTTATTAAAAAAAAAAAAAAAAAAACATTTACAAAAAAATCCCCTGGTAGAAGACAACTGCTGTTGAAATAAAAGGAAAATTACACACATACACACACACACACACACACACACACACAATCACTCGTAATTGCATAACGAAATTAAAAGTGCATTAATGACATAGTCTGTATGTAGCAGCAATACAGGAGTGTACATGTTTGCTTCACATATCTGAGGTGTACAAAAGTGGCTGCACTAATATTGCCTTCTATTTGGTGTCAGTTTCCATTGTACCTCATCAATCCACATTTTTATATTCCTTCTGTATTATTGCATTGTAAAACATTTCAGGCTTAATGCTAATTTACTTATCTTTACTTTGTGAAACTGGTGACTATTTTAAAACTTTTGTCACTATAATTAAAAAAGAGAAAAAATTGGATTACAGAAGTGATGCTGCCATTTTATACTGGCCCTTGGCCCATGGTGCCATCCTACAAATGACTACATTAACAGAGCCAATTAGACGGGGCAATCTTTTAATGGCTCACTGCAGCATCCGTGCAAAATGAAGACTTCCATCATGACAATCTGCAAGCTCACACATTCATTTTGATGCCAGCAAACTGTCCTCTAAGCACTCATCTCTTTTTCAGCACTATTTAGCCTCACACTCTAAATACTGGATCACATAAATGGCTAATGGTGTTATAATTGAGTACTAATACAGTATGATGCATATAATTCTGTTTAATATAGACAAAATGCCTATAGTGAAAATGAGTGTTTTAGTAAGAATTGCTGAAATAAAAATATAGGTTTTGTACATTTCTGCATAGTTATGTATCAGTTAGATTCTGGAAGTGAACTAGGGGAAAGTAACATGTATATTAGAATGGTCTGAGTGTTAAATATTTGGGCTGTGATTTACTGAATTCCAAAATAACGAGCGCTCATTTGCCTGTGCAGTGGGCTAAATTGTGCATGCAGATAGTGGGTGTGTTGCGGGTGATTTCCAAAGAATAATTGTGTGAATTACATCATATGCAAAGCAGGAAACATTATGTAAATGAGGGTGCATGTGCATGTGCTAAATATTCCTGGCAACTGCAGTGAGCTCGGATCTCCAAATGAGTACTAGGAATAGTAAACTGAAAGGGAAACTCAAATATGGTGCTAACCAAAGACAAGTGAGCGAGTGAAATAAATAAATATATACCACATTAATAATAAATAATCATTTTAGGATTATCATTTTAAGAATTTGAAGATTTTAATTTTCTGAGAATTAGGAATCTGAGACATCATTTACAGATCATAACCAAGATATTAAATAAATAAATAAATCTTGTCATCAGTTGGTGAAAACATGATTTGTTACGCCTAATGTTAATGCCCTATGCCCTCTCAACATATTTATTTGTGTGTAATTGCCATTCATGAAGTGACATTCAGGGTCATTGCCAAATGAATCGATTTGCATTTTGCACATTGAGTAGGAACACCCCAAATAACAGGCTTAATAAATAAAATGTACACAACCAATAAAACATGCTAGTTAGCCCATGTGACTTTTACACATGCAAGCAATGCAATTTAGTAAATCAGGACCTGTGTGTCAGAAACTGAAACTGATTTTCACATCTATTATTTTGTGTTGTAGATGGTAAAATGAATATTGAGTCTTTTAAAAGGCGACTTTAATTGAAATGAAAATGAAAAACCAATTTTAGAGGGTAGCTTTAATACCTTCAAGTTATTTGGAAACATCATATAAACAGATTGAAATAGCCCAACTGCACAGCACAGAGTTACTACTTTAACACATTTAGATGTAATCAGTTCTCTTTTCTTTTCAGAAAAAAAGTATAAAGAAATATGATTTAACATTTTACATAGTTATATAAAAATTCACAATGGAATATCTGTAGGCTTATAATATTAGTTTAAAAAAGGAAGAATACACTGTTTGCTTCGTTTCTCTAAGTTTGAAGTACTACAGCAGAGCTACGCTTTCTTAAATATGCTAATACATCTATTGTTACACACAAGTATACATCGGCTTATCAATATAGGCTTAACCTTGTTAGAAAAAAGGATATGTACATGGATGAATTACAAAAAAAAAAAGAGAGAAAACAACAACAAGGAACTGTTTAAAACTGATAAAGTGCAAGCACGGATGTAGAGCATATTTCAGTGTTATTTACAGCTTGTTAGCAGTCATTTTGGTAATGCTAGCCTTGTATTCCATCCCCACAGAGAAAGAGTTTGATTGTTATCTAAAAATGGATAGCAACATTTTTCAGTTTGGAGGCACTATGCTTTGAGGTACCATCCAAAAAAGTATATTATAAAGTAAATTAAAAATCATGTCTAATGTATGTTTCAAAATTAAAAACTGGCAGAAAAATGCCTGATGTGTTTTGAGGTGCTTGGGTTAAACTATTTTTACTGTATAATAATTTGGTGATGTATCTGTAAGCAGTTTATATACAGCATACAATGATAAATATGTTAATTGAACTTGATGTTCCCTTAATTATATTAGCATTGTTCATAAGAAACTGCTCTACCATGACAGTGGTAAGGACAGGGTTGGGCTTAACAGCTAAGTTTATATTTTTTTTTTATCAATAAAAAAAAGAAGGTGAAGCTCACAGAGGTGGAGAGGTGGAGGTGGATGTGAAGAGGACTCTTATTTAAGTGAAATATTATTGTTGTATGGTAGATTTTTTTCTTCAAAGAGACGGAAGCACTGCATCCAATCACTGTTTTACAATGGGCTGCATGTGATTTCAGTCTAGCAGGAGAATGGTGTGTCTGAAGCCACAACCGCTATGGTAATAGAACGAGCCGAACAGCAGCGCTATGCGCAGAGTAAGCCTGGTGTATCTTCAAATGAGATCAGTGGTTATTGACTCAATGGTGTTATCTTTAATCTGTGGAGTAAATTGCTTTGGATGCTGCCCCTCCGTCCTGAATCTTTTCTCCCTTTCTTCTATAACTCCCACCTTTCTATTCCATTTGAAGTGAGCAGGCAGCTATTTACTGGGCAGGGTGTGTGTCAGTGTATGGGGATGTGAGCTGCTTCTGAGCCTCAGGGACATGATCAACGCCCTGAACAACTTGGAAACGAGAGAGGCCCTATTTCACAGGAAAGATTATTGGCTTCTCGCACTCTTTCTGTTTCTCTCACAGTATGTTCTCTAAAAGCCTAGCATGTCTTATCACTGGATTTCTACAAAGTGCTGGGTCTGAGCATAATGTCACCTTCAGAGAGAGAGAGCTTCTCACCTGTGAACTTCCCCACCGGGAGGAAGAATAGTGCGATTCATAAAAAAACACTACTAGAATGCTAGAATATACCCATGTTTAGGAGTATGTAGATATAAAATCTGGAAAGCAGACGGCAAGCTAAATATCTTTCAAGGGTAATAACGACTCTCTCGGGGTGATTCAATCTAGGATGGTGTGACACGGTTAACATATGGATCTTACCTGAGAGGAGGTACAGACCATGTCTGATAAGGTTCGATTGATTTTCTCAAAACCAGGCCCTGTTCATCTTATTCTCCCTTTCCTCTTTGAGAGAACTCTTAAATCTTTGCTGTCTTATTAAGGATTCTGAAGCCACCTATACATTTTTGGCCAGCTAATAATGTTCCAGAAATATATGACTTGGTGGGACACACCGAGCGCTTAACAAGTACCTCAGCAGCAAATCAATAGCTGAACATGTTGCTCAGTAGCCTATGGTGCTTCATCTCTGCAAAATGTGCAGAATCTCAAGGGGAAGGGAAGCCTCCTTGTTTCTCATTTTAAACTTACTTGGCACTTTTTACCTTTTTCTTTCTTTCTCTCTCTCTCTTTTTTTTTTTTTTTTTTTACAGTTTTATCTCGTTATTGTATTTCAGCATCTCATTGCAAGAGTGACCTTTAAGAAGAAGTGTGTGCCACAACACCAATGAATATTTCAACAGCGTATTGCTCTGCCTTCACTGTCTTCATTTAAGCTGTAGTGGGATTTCAAGATTTTATCAGCTAGAGGGTGCAACAGACCATGTAGTACCAAAGCGCTCTCCCTTTGTGATATTAATACTCTGTTTATTTACAGAATGATGTAAGGGCTGGAGATAATAGCTGTGATTAAGTGCACACTCGTACTGGGAAGTCTTTCGCAGGGCACTTGATCATGAACACACAAGCTCTATTCCCCTGAAAGAGACTTTGAAAATAATTATGGTAAAGTTTATGTTTCTTGTGTTATATATGCTAATCCTTATGTTATATACGTGTTTATTTTAATTTACCTAAGAATATCTTTTTGAGAATCTTTTATGAGAGAGAGAGAAAAAAAAAAGAAGAAGCAGCTACATAAATTGCATTTCTAGAAATATTATGCTTGTCTGTAGTAATGGAATACATTTTGGGATAAAAGTATATTATTTCTTGACAGGAACACTGTAAGACTTCACATTAACACCAGCATTGGTTTGTGGATAAGGGTTCAATAAAAGGTAAAACGTGGCTTGAAGACTTTGTATTGGGAGGAGAGCTGTTTCAATGAGCATTTTTTGAACAAAATAAAAATTATATAAATTGATCAGATGTATAGTAATGTAACAGAAAGATGGCTTAAATGTTGTTTAATATGGGGAAACTTGAGTCCCTTCAAAATGTCATTTTTTCTCTACAAACAGCTTCAGAAAAATTGGTTAAAATGAGTTGGAAGGGTTTGTTTTTAATAGGCTCCAAAATATATATAGTGACATAGTCATACTATATATATCACTGCTACCAAAGCACAATTTGAACGTTTGTGAGAGCTGAGAATTAAGTATGCTTGTGTTTCTGGCTGGATAGCTGCTGTGCACATGTTGCTTAGTGCAGTGCCATTGAGTAATACACATAAAGCCAGTGCGAGGCTCTCTGCCTTCACTCCCTCATAACATAAATCTGCTGAGCTCATGCCCATAAATCTAAGGCCAGACTAAATGAGAAAGCTCATTGAACAGCACCTCTCCTCCCCACAAGCTGTCATTCAGCCCCTCCTGTCTTGGCCCACGCATTTCAATACAAACAAAACAGATTCCAAATCAATACAATAGTGACACACACACGCATGTGCGCGCACACACACGCACACTGGAGAAAACATGAGAAAAGATGCACAAATGTTAAGAGGTTTGACTTGATAGGGTGTTCGAGGTGGGGTCGGTGGTAACCTGGAAGCATTTTGTTTATTTAGTTTCCCAGGAAAGGAGAAGATGGGTTGTTTGCATTTGTGTTTGCATTTTGTTTTGTCTGGGGATGAATTTTCTGTCTTTAGTATGGAGTGAAGCGACTGTACCCTCCTCTGTATAGGCTAGCCTGCAACATCAAAGATGAAAAAAAGGTTCCAATCAATGTAAAGTATCTGGGTTCTAGTTTTCTTCCACTTCTTCTTCCTTTTTCTTACTCAATCATTGATTTGCTTTGCAGTAGACGGTTTAATTCCATGACTAATGCGATTCTGAACTGAAGTGTACTCTTAAACTTAAGGTAGCGACTGAAGCAATTCACACATCTTTGGATGAAACATATATCTCATTACATTTAAGAAAGAAAAAATACCCAACAACACTAAACGATGTATAGTGATATACACTTGATTAAAACCCTTTATCTTGGCCTAACAACTGTCTTCAAACCCACAGAGAGCAAGAAGAAGATGACACTCTTTAAAAGCTCAATATAGTTGTCCTGCCCAGCGGATAGTTTCTCTAGTCCTCAGGTTTATTTGATCAGAGATGTCCTGGGGTATATTAAACACTTTCTTACCACTCTGTTTTAGCTGGAGTGCTGCTCAGACTCACTGTATCAAACATCAAAGCCTCCATCTCCAGCCTTTCTAAAAGAAACACACATGCCTCAAAACTTGGCATGAGTAATCATCACTTCTGCTCTTGGAGACTAAGGGAAAACTAATGCACTTTACCCACTTTGGGACTCATTATTATACTTTTTTAAAATTTTTACCTGAGATTTGAGGATTTAATATGCTTAAATTCTGTTCATTTCCCTGCCTGGAGATTCAGTGGTAACTCCTGTTGGCTCCTTTAGTCGCTACCAGTTTGTCCTGTACACTAGTCAGAGCTGTATAGACCTACTATTGCCTCATATCCAGCTCCAAATGTGCTGATTTGTTGTGCTTTAGACCAACAAATTATGGTCGTGAAAAAGGGAGGATGTTTTGAAAAAGGAAGAGGAAGAAGGAAGGAATAAAATCAACACAGGCCACAGTTTTAATTAAGTAAATGAAGAGGAAAAAATGGTCTTAATTAATGAAAGCTTTTAGCTAGCAGCTGCACTGGGGAATAATACTGTTTTGAGAATCACACGCATGTCGGCTTGGTAAATTCCAGCAATTTGTCTTAGGCAGAGTGTTTGTCCAAATAGCCCCATGGGCACGGGAAGGTGAATGCAATGAAATCTTTTCGGTCTTTCCTGCTCTCTATGTCTTTTGCTATTCTTTAATATCCCTTGGCACGCTGCTGCACGCGCTTGATGGTCATAAATCTTTGGATATATGTATCCCTACACACAACCATAAAAAGAAATAAAAACCTAACCATATTGTACAGTTGTCTCGTTGGCACGGATAGAAGTTTTAGAATTTTTCATCTTTGATGTTAGCTGCAAAAGCTAGCTAAAAACAAACATTAACAGAACAACTATCCTCACAACAGTTTTTATATGAAAAATTATTATATTAATCAAGTTCATTTCAGTATTGACTTTGAGACAGAACATCCCCTTTTAGTTACTAGGGAACTGAGATTCAATGTTCAATTATTCTGGATAACTGATACATACCTGGGAAGATGAGCAAAATGATTTGAAAATGATACATTTTCTCAGTAGTCAGGTTTATAGACTGCGTTTGCCATCACAACACAAAATCCACAACCACCCCAAACTTCACACTTACTTTTATAGCTTATCTAGGACTGTGAGGATTTATTTTTTTTGGATCACATAGTTTGAGCACCAACTGCTCGAGTATCATCATGAAACTTTGTGGATGAAGTCCGGAGTAATTGTGTCTATGCTACAACACTTTAATGATACGAAAGCAGGACTTACCATAGTGCCCACACTGTACGTGGCTGCAGGTCCAATCGTGTGGTGATAAGGGTCTGCTGTTGCATAGACTCTGCCATAGCTGTATAAAAAAGAGGAGAATATGGAGGTCTATTAATATTTCAAGAGATGGATCAGCTTCTTTTTTTTAATTCCTATTATTCCTTTCTTTCTTGCTCTTTAGTGAAAATGCTACTGTCAACTTGATTAAATAGAGTCGAGTATAAAGCTATGGGTATGTGCAAAACACGTTTGGTGTTTAGGTGAAAAAGTAGGGAGCAGTTTATCTCTTTCAGGATGTGGTAAAAGTTATATTAATTTGTGTGGGGCATGTGAATCGAGAAAATGAATAAAAAGAACAGGAAGGAAGCTGGAGAAATGAGTGCACTTACGATATATATTTTTTTGGGTGTGTATGTATGTGTGTGTGTGTGTGTGTGTGTGTGTGTGTGTGTGTGTGTGTGTGTGTATGTGTATATGTGTGTGGCTCTTTTCATTCTGGCCATGCTCCTCTGCCCTTCCTTGTTTGCCCAGCCTGCACTGGGGATGGCTGTTTCTCTAACTCTTTTCATTGTTGGCGGCTTGGAACTAATTCCTCCAAGATGGGCCTCACTTGTTCACTTATTTATTTATTTACTTCCAACACTTCCCTTCTTCATTTGTTTACTTTTCCCCAACACACACTTGCAAATGAGGGCCTGTGGGAAGTAGATAAGGTAGTGCAAGGCCAGGGCTAAGGGCAGGGACTGAGAGAGGAGAAAAGAGGAGACAGGGGGAAATCCTCAGCCCAGACATGGCTATTTCACATGGAAATGCTATCGGATCTGACCAGGTTTTTGTCACACAGGGTTTTCAGTGTCTGTGTGTGGTTCAGCCGGGAATCCCCAGGTCAGTATGGAGCCTGGCCATTCTCAACAAATTACCACTACTCTATAAAATATCAGCAGGTAAATCACTAAAGCTTCACACCAAACTGCAAGTGCGAATGTGCTACGAGTCTTAAACACATCACATTACCATTGACAAAGTTATTCCACTTGTGTTAGTTAGTATAATTCTACAGACTTGAACATCCCCCACTGTTACTATACAGTCCATATTTAGAGAAAATAAAGATTATGCTAACTGTCTATTTAAGTCACTTTAACCAATCAACTGTAACATGTTTGGTGTCAAAATTTAGTTTTGTTGCATTTTGTAATAGAGCTTGTTGTTGACAATAATGAAAACAATAGAGCTTTCATGAAGCATGAAAATAAAGTGGCTATCAGCAAATAGCCACAAATTAGCATCACGCACAGTGAACGTGGAAGTCATCACAGACTTGGCTCGAATTACACTGTCAGACTAAGTCATATATAATATAACATTATAAACATAATAAAATAATGTAATTATCCTATATTTCAAAACTGCAGAAGGATGACAAACTGAAACCTAAAACCAACATAGTGTATTAGGATGGTTCAGGGCCAATACAAGCCACAAAATACAAGCTTCCAGGGTCCTTGAAATAAATTCTCCGTAGCAATACTGGAAAGACGAACACCAGCGCTCCGAAAGATATTCCCTCAGTGGGTATTTCATGACAGGTCCCTACAAAATCTCCCATAGGTGTTTAATAATGTTGAGATATGGTTGCTGTGAAGGCCATATGATATGATTTACATTGTTTTCATCCTCATCAAACCATTCAGTAAGCCGTCATGCCCTGTAAATGGGGTTGAGGACATCATGGGAAAGACCAGCCCCAACAGGATAGAAATATTTCATTATAGGCTAAAAGTATTCAGAATAATTCTGCATTGATTTGCGCTGGCTCGTCACACTAGGGTGACAAGTGGACTTAGGCCATGGCGGCGAAACACACAGCATGGCAGAGTGTTCCCTTTAATTTGAAACATGTCTGTATGCAAATCAAATACTTATGGATTCAGTTATATATAACAGTGTCACACAGTATCAGAAACCAAAGACAAATCTATTTGTCCTGCTTTGAGGCAAATGTTTGATGATTTTGGCTTGCAATCTGTATGCAGCTAATCGGTATTCACAAGCATCTATTACTTGTTAGTTATGTTAGCCTTGTAGTTTCAGTCCAAAATTGAATACACCTTATATATTATAGAGTCGCTACACCTGAGGTAAGCAAAATAAAAAAAAATTAGAAAATTTGATTTTGTAGCTGTAACACTCTGCCTCCAGTGATCTGCTCCATAAAATATCAAATAAATAAACATCGTGGAGAGGAGCCCTGTTAAATAATAAAGAGAATACAAAAGAAATGCTTTTTTTTGCAGAAGGATGCTTGTGGGAGGACAGAATGATCGAGTAAGAGGCAATGGGAGGAATGAGAGCGTGAAGAGAAGAGGCGGCTGAAATCACTGCAGCAGAACGCCAGTCTCTTCACCTGCTCTGATGTGGATCAGCGCTCGCCTCTGATAAATCTTACATTATCTGTGCTCTTCAGGCTAGTGGGCAGGGCTGGGCCTTATCGCCACTGACACGCTCAATCTCGCCCAGATTAAACCAGCGCCTGCCCTGATCCAACCTGACAGGGTCCCCACAGGTCCCAGATAAATTACTGACAACACAGCACCACCCTGCTCCTCAAACAAACATCGCACACTCGCAAACACACATACCCACAGCCCTCCAGGCCTGAGATAAGTGGCTAGAGCTCTGGCAAGTAAGCTTACTCAGGTGAAAGATATGTATGTATGTGTCTGAGATGCTAATATCTATACCATAGTGCTGCTGAGTACGGACAGTTTTCCAACACAGCTCTTACGTTTTCTAGTTCTTCTCTTACATGGCAAGCGGAATTTTTGTTTGATTAAATATTTACTGTTAAGGAATGCCTTGTAATAGCTGCATTAACCTAAGCTATAACACAAACTAGCTTGTTACATTAAATGCAACTGTAAAGTACAATATGTCGTATTGTTTATACAATTGAAAAGGGTGATAAAACAGACTTTGCTTCACACTGGGTTGCATCACATCACCATGTTGTGCGCAACCTTTCATGATTTATCACTTACGCTTTGAACGTTGTTGATGAACCACTTTTATATTACAGTTATTATTCACATATCTTAAAGCCTATTCAGTAAAAAACATTCGGCACAGAAGGTATAAAGCTACATGATGAAAGTTTTGACTCGCAGTCGAATCTGCAGAGACAATAATTATTGTCCCTGTTCAAACATGCAGGTAATTCCAAATGTTATCAACATCTTTGTGTAGATGATTTACTTATTGGGGTACTAATGTGCACTGGGAGAAGGGTATGTTATATTGCTGGAAAAATACCAGATGTGAGGACATCTGCTACTGTTCCAAATAGAATTAAACACAAGAAATTCTACTGAGGACAGCAAATGTAAGCAATAAGCAATAATGCTCTGGGACAGAGAGGGATACTGGAAGACTCTTACCTGTCACTGTAAGCTGCTGCAGCTGCTGCGGCTGGTTGGGCATATCTGTATGCTGCATAGCCACCCTGTCAAAACACGGGAGGTAGAAAACATAAGCTAAACATAAGATATATATATATATATATCCGCATTTTAACCTGTTTTTTTTTTTGCAGGATGCCCTTCCTGACACAACCCTCCCATTAACCTTATTAAGTCTTGTGAACAGCACTACCATCAGCCCTTTGAGCAGAGAGTTAGGGGCCTTGCTTAAGGGCCCAACAGTGGCAGCCCAGCAGTGCCGGGTCTTTAACCCCCAACATTCCAATCAGCAGCTGAATCCCTAACATTGAGCAACCATTTCCCCTCACAGTATTAACCATATAATAATAAATGAATACACAAACAATGGAAACCTTCTAACTAGTTAAAATGGTATTTCCCTGATCTAGCCTTTACAGAACCGAGATTCAACCGAAACTCAAAATAAATCTGTAATACGCAGCTTCTGTTCCCTCAATAACAGTAATTCGCAAGTCCACGCAACAGTTCACACAGTGCACTAATCAAGCACGTATATCTATCTACTCTGTGTGCAGTGATAGGCGCGCTACCTGCTACATTCCTGTCTGCACAGCATCAATTCAGTCAATCGAAATGGTAGCACTGGGTGCCTATCGATCAGCATTTTAAGTGGGAATCTGGTATAAACATTTAAAACTAGTCAATGCTTGCTTACTGTGAATGAAACCAAATGAAAGATTTGGCTGAGGGTATTGGAGGACCTTTTAATTAATGTGGCTGGCCAATACGAATCCTTTGGCATGACGCCCAAGGGAGCTGTCCGGACAGGAAATGTGCTCCACAGAAGCCAAAGCACGGCAGACACTAAATATTGCTTGTGTAAGCATTAGATGACAGCTGACAAAGCCATTAATTGCTCCACATAAGTCTGCTATTAATAGGCATGCTGCAAGCAGCATCAAATATCATTAGCCGTGATCATTAACCACCAAAGAAGATCAGCAATCCAGCTGGTTTCGGCTGATAACCATGTGCTCTGAACAAGCTTTGTGGGCAAATGCAATACAAATATGCCTTGCTGTAAAGACACTGAACGAATTTGCTTGCTGGGAGCAAGTATCTTTAGTCACTTAAGTGTTTATCCAAGTGTCTATTTAAATGAAACATCTCTGCTCTTCCATCTCCACTTTGCTATTGCATTCTCTGACATCTCTTCTATATATTATATTATAGCGGTGCTGGCATAGAGTGTGGTAGACTGAGCATAGCCTCAACACTAAATTATATATGCTCTCTCTCATTTTTCAGTTGTGGATTAAAGTCAGACAGTCATCTGTGTAGATCAAGTGCTGCAGAGCATGGGAGAAAAAGAAATCAGGTCAGTGTAAGAATCCTGCACTGGATGGAGGTCTTGCTCTTCTTTAACACTCCATTCAGGGCCTCTGTTTACATTCAGCTATGAGGTCAATGTTATAGCGGTTATATCTATATAATTATAGATCTGCCCAAAACATAACATGTAGAAATGGGTATCATTATTCTGTCTTGGCCGCTTTCCCTTTCTTTAGATCTGAAAGTTGAATTCCTTCCCATTTTCCCTCTAGTGACATAATCCTGGGAAAGGAGGCATGCTTTCTCACTCCCTCTGATCACCTGACTGTCTAATGCCTTCTGACATCCTGTCAAGAATAATTGTGCTTGTGCATGGGACTGGCATTGAACAGGAGGATTTTTGGCTACAATTTAATATGAACTGAGAGAAGTAGATAAGAATGTGCTTCAGAAAACAAAACAAAAACACTCAAGCAGCCAGCATATCCAACATGATATGGCCCTTCCTCACAGTAAAATCAATCAGCTCTGGCAGCCGAGGAAACACAGATGAGTCAGAAGCCAAGAAACAAGGGGGTTAGTTCACGTCTACGGTTCATGCTGTTCATGTACCCAGTACTACAGTCTAAAAATGAGGGCATGTCTGACAAGATTTCACTTCATGTAGGTTCAGTGTCGCCATGGAAAGGAAGCACTGTATAGGAGACCTTGACAAGACTCTCGGTGACCATGAAAGGGTTGTCCTAGTGGATTTGTGCAGGCTACCTGCATTGACCCTAGCCTTATGAAAGATTCAGCAGCAGCTGTTCAGCCAGAGCAGAGAGATAAGACACTAGCAACGCTGGAGAGAGTTGTTCATTGAGGCTATAGTCCTCCATCAGGCCACTGACAGGACATGCAAGAGTGTCATCCTAACGACCCTGGAAGTGTGGTGTCATGCAGACATGACAACGGAATCCTGTTTTCTTTTGGTCTGTTTACAAAAATGGGAGCAAAGAAAAATTGTTAAAAAAACAGAGAAAAGGAACTCACATAGATCTCGGCACCGTAGAAGCCATCTTGGTAAACCACACTGTGATTAAAAAAAAAGAAAGACAAAAATAAAAAAGGAGGAAACATCAGCATAACATGGATATACAACGTCCTTTGCTGTAGAAGTAGTGGTAATGAAATAATTTAAAGGGCAACACAAAATAGTGTGCTCCAGGCTGAGAAGAGGAAATGCTGCAGCAAATGAGAAATGATGGTCATTTTCACACCGTAGAGTAATTTTTATGTTCTGCAAGAATATTCTTGTTTCTTTCTCGTGTCCTCTGCTCTATTACCAACCTAATATGCTAGGGATTCAGTTTAACATTTGACAGAGAAACAAATACATTAAACTGTAAATATAACTGCAATTTAATTAACATGTTTTTTTTTTCAGCAGATGGGGGAGTAATGTTTTATAATCACTCATAGTGTTATAATAGTAACTGCATTACAATAACATAGCCTGGCTTAGACTAAGAGTAATCCCCTAGGACATCGCTATCTGAATTGCATTGCATGAAACCCGAATGCGATGTGGTGGAACTTACGCTCCGTAAGCAGGGATGGGTGGAGGCGGAGGTGCCGCACGGAACGTGTTGTAGACAGCACGACCCCGGCCCCTCAAGTGGGCACCTCTGTATGCCACTGTTGCCCCTGTAGTTGGGTATGGGAAGCCTGTGACTAGAAAAAAGCAGAGATGAGAAGGTTGTAAGGTTTTTCTGCAGGACAGTGATTGAAACATGAAAACTGTTGGCTCATGCTGAGCTATATTCATGTATACTACAAAATTATAGAATGATAAATTGTTCATTACAATGTATCATGAACTGTATACAATTAAATACATTAAATATGTTTTTAACAGGTTTTAAATGACACATTTACACATTTAAATGTACAATATACTAAGAAAAGTAGCATTTTCTGTAGATTTTTTGGTTTGTTTTATATGTTAAATAATCTTAGATTTATGAACCTTTAATTTTTTCTAATTTAGCTTTTTTAAAAATATTTTTTTATATTCTATTAGAAGTTAACTATGATAAATTTTAGAGCAATTTTTATTTATTTGTTTATTTGTTGCCAGAAAATGTGAATTATCTAGTTTGATTTCATTCTCTACAATACATTTACTTTTATACTTTTTTTCAGTAACTAATATATAACCATTTGGAAGTAAATCACGAATGAATGAATGAACACCTGGATCCTTGTTCTACCTTAAGCGTGTTCCAGGCATCCAAACTACAGCCCAAATACTTGGCTGTACCTTTAGGCAGATGTGTACCAAACACTTAATTTTGTTAATGACTGCTAATCATGACTGGCTCTTAAAACAATAAAGGAGAATCCAGTGAGGCGGAGAATAATGTGCCGCTACAGGGTGGTGTGTAGTGCCCCTTTATCTGATCCAGAAGAAAGACAGATGGCAGAAGGTAAGGAGTTTGGTCTTTCGATTTGATATAGAGTGAAGCTGTTGACATTTTAATTTGTCCCTCCTAAGCTATGGACGCTGGTGTTAATATGCCAAACAGCAGTGGTTTGTGATATATGCCACGCCATGGTCAATTTATCCTGAATTTCCCTTCGTATGCACTGCTCTTATTTTTCCCCCTTTGATTTTCTGTGTGCATTGTGTGTGCTATGATGTACACAAATGTAATCTCATAATGAGCTATGGGTCTGCATGCTGCACTGATTCAATAATATGCCATAAATCACCACAGCCAGTTATGACACCCCATAAAGCCCATGAAGCAGCAAAACTATACGGGTGCATAAATTGACTAATACCTCATATGTTGCTGTTATTTTGACTGGCAGCATGATTAAAAGGAAGACCAAACAATGCCCTAAGCAGTGAGAGTAACAGTACATAACACGTAAACCTTCAACTAAAATTTATTGATGTAACTGGATGTGTTGGGAAAAAAAAACAACCCAAGAAGACAATAACTAATGGCACCAGTGCCACAAAAATACAACATTTGTCTAAATATAAAGTGTCATCATTCCACCTGAAAAGCTTCCTTTGCAGTTTAGTGCAATGACATCCTCAATTAGGACTCCTTCATTGACTACGGGCATGCTTCCCCCATCTAAGCCTTTATATTACAGCTGATTTCAAGAATTCCTTCACTGTGTTTTGAATATTCAAGACCAAGATGCAGGTATTTACCAAGTTAAACCAGCAATCCTTTTTCTTACACTGCTTTAAAAGTTAATTAAATTAATATAAATAGTGGATTTGTTAACGGCTTCAAATATTCACCCAATGTATTCTTTCTTTCTTTCTTTCTTTCTTTCTTTCTTTCTTTCTTTCTTTCTTTTTATTTCAGCTGATCCTACCTAAAATATAATTATTAAATATTACATGCTTTTATTTCAGAAAAACTATTAGCTCAACCCTGACCAGAGATTACTAAGGATGAATAAAGGAAATGCTGTAAATATATGCTGTAAATATAACAAACTGCTCTCTTGTGGCCACATAAAAATAAAAATTGTTTGGTTTTGTCCCACACGATCTCAATGCACACCTCGACTCTCAATCAGATGTCTTGTGAACCTTTCTGGTGAACTTTCTACATTTAAAAAAACGCAACGCAAGAAACACTGTAATGTATGCTTATATATACATTTTATGTGTGACAGTAATAACTTAGTAATAACAGATGAGGTCACCCAGCTTTGCAAACTTGGATCAGTTGGGCATGACTAGGAGCAAATGCATGTCACATTTTACTTTGCAAATGTTTTAGAGTCTACTTAGAAGAAAAAAACAGCACTATTAATATTTCCCTCCTATCTACTTTGCATTTTAATCTCATGTTGTTGGTCTCGGCTCAACGTGCTGCCAAGCACTGAATACATTGGCTGAAGACACAGTCAATCAATCAATATTACATTTCCCCTGGTGTCCTTCATGCACGTGTACCCAGCATGGGCTGACATACTCAAGAGAAAAGACCCTAGATTACACAATTAAGTTCTCCAGGCAGGGATCACTGGCTCAGCCCTCAGCCCTGGCTTAGCTCTGCTCACACTGCTTAGGCTGAGGAGAACAAAGAGACACTAAGGATGACAGGACTGGCACAGTGACGGAGAATGGGAGGAGGGAAAAGAAAAGCAGAAAGGGCAAAAAAGGAAAAGGTGTGTGTGTGGGAGAACAACAGGTTTGGGGCTTAAATTCAGGATGAGTGAGAGGTGGTGAGAAGAGAAGAGAGGGATGAAGAAATGACAGTATATTACAGTGTATTTCATTGAGTGCAGAAAGGGATGGAGGAATGACAGTGATGTGTGAAGGGGATGGAGGGATAGATGGGCTAGCTGCAGGAGGGAGAAACCCGACTTCCCTGGAACAGGTTAAAAGCAGGCGATCGGAGGCCCTCATCTGTCATTCTCCTGAATGGGATTTGAGGACAATAAACCTGTAGCGCCAGGACGAATGGAGACGGAGTGCGCTGTCAGCACAGCACGATTTATGGTGCCCAATTTCGCTGATCTCCCGCACAGAAACTAGGACTGATAAACAGTGATTAATCACTTTTACATCCGATTTCAGCCCCCCAAACCCCCCAAAGTATATTAAATGTAGCCATAATTATACCAGAAGAAATGCACTGACCATGTATTTTTGTTCTTTTTTTTTTTTT
The DNA here is from genome assembly GCA_028565595.1 of Duopalatinus emarginatus. NCBI lineage: Eukaryota > Metazoa > Chordata > Actinopteri > Siluriformes > Pimelodidae > Duopalatinus > Duopalatinus emarginatus. The sequence continues at coordinate 11,309,708 of JAOVVF010000051.1, forward strand.
TTTTAGAGAAAAGGATCAAGCGGGAGGGAAGAGGGGGGGATTTTGGATGGGGCTTTTCTAGAACAATCCCTATTAGTCAGGGAAATCTATATCTTATTTCCATTTTGTAGTCTCTCCACTGCTGTCCCTGGGGGCACTGGAGGCATATGGTGTCATTTAGGCTTGGCAAACTTTAGTGGCGTGTTAAGAAGACATGAAAAATTAGCATCCAATAAATCAAGCATGCTGGCTCCCCAAGCCAAGACGCTGAAGTGGCGGACCACGGTAAATCTGATTTGACTGCAACTTTTTGTGCTCATATGCTAGTGCATGGATATGCTAGTGCGGATGCGTAGGTGATGTGCATGTCTGTGTGTCCTGTTAGACACAAGGCAGATTACGTAGACCACACCGGAAAATTCACGGATTTATGGACAGTGGATTCAGAGCCTATCGCAGGAAAATAACAGCTTGGACATTAGGTCATTACGGTGCACCATTCAAGCATGCCTTTAAACATATGGTCAATGTAGTGTATCCAATCTACTACAGAGAGGTAGGAGGAAACAGGAGAACCCAAATGGAACCCACACAGAGAACATGCAAAATTCAGAACAGTGGAGATAGTAACCTGAGCTTTGGATTCAAACACAGGCCCTTGAGCTGTGAGATGGCAGCGCTGCCCACTACACCACCGCACCGTCTCATAATTTAATTTTCCCACCATAAATGTTTAATGATTGAACAACTCCCTTGCATGTGTCCTGCACTACATATGAGCAGATCAACGAGAGAGTGGATTTTTGTATAATGATATGCAGTTGATTGTTTGAGCATGTATCAGCAGGTATTTGAGGCAGAAAGAAGAAGGGAGACACAGTCAATCAATCAGAGTGAGGAAAGGAGAGAGAGAGAGAGAGAGAGAGAGAGAGATAGAGAAAGAGAGAGAGAGCGCAGGAGGTAGGGGAGGGAGAAGGAGTGAAATGAAAATGATAAATGACTGCTTTCTGTCACAGGCTGTTATTTAGAGGTTCGTTGTAAAGCTGTCCTGGAATGAACAGATTTTAGTCTAATGAGCAAAAAGGCAGGCCGTTAAAGTGATGCGATGTGCTCAGCACTTCTTCCAAATGAAATAATACCATTTCCCCCTCGTTAGGATGCAAAAGATCCAAAGAACACACAGCAATAAAGAAATCAGAAAGTAGCGAGTAGGGGGGAGGAGGGGGGGCAGCAATATGCCAGAAAGTCAACACTCTACATTTACTAAAGTTCTCTAAACTGCTGTGTGTGTGCAAGCTAAGTAAACACAGGTCTTGTTTTCATCTCATTAGCGTGTTAGAGGGCACAAGCACATCTATGCTGTCCATACAATAAACAGCACAACACAATCCTATAGATGGTACTGGAAGAATTAACATTATGGTGGTTATTAGTTGTGCTTTTAGGCCGTACAAATAAGAGTAACTTTCTAAGTGCCATTCAACTTAACTTTCAATTACCTAATGTAACACAATAAGTGTTTGTCTGTGTTTATAGAAGTAGACCCATTAATGGGCAGAGCAGGAAATGTAGAAGCACTGCTACGGCTATTAGCTTTGACTGTAATAGCATAGGACAAGTTTAACATACATATCCTTTTTGTTATATAGTAAATATTCGTATTAATATCTTTACAAATTGCAGAGATTTCCAAATGGATGTATCTGGTGTCAAGGATAAATCAACATGCTTTTGTAAGAAATCTGTCAGAAATCTAAATGCTTCATATAACCAAAAGTTTCGCATGATATGCATTACTTATGTTTTTATATTAACCCTGTTCACAGGTCCACACCTATTTTATATTTGACAGTATGCTGTGTTTGGTGTCCTGTCTAATACTGTTACACATCTTATTATATACAAACCGGATTCCAAAAAAGTTGGGACACTAAACAAATTGTGAATAAAAACTGAATGCAGTGATGTGGAGATGGCAAATGTCAATATTTTATTCGTAATAGAACATAGATGACAGATCAAAAGTTTAATCTGAGTAA
>JAOVVF010000051.1:11321288-11338809 GCA_028565595.1 Duopalatinus emarginatus
ATTTAAAACACGGGTCAAAACCGACCCGTTAACATAAGAAATAGTAACAGAAAGCTAACACAAGAGGAAGGATAAATAAACACCAGCACTTTTACTGGATGTAGCCTTAATTTAGCATGGTAACATGCTAGTTATGTACTGCTTAACGCACACACATTCAGTAAGAGAGGGTACTGCATTCATATAATTATATCAACTTTATGTTCCTGTTTTATGCTATTCTGTACTTTGCTATCAGCCTAACACAGGCAGCTAGTTTAGCAGTTTATTCTGCACTAAGAACACATTTCATGATGTTTAGAGAATCCTTTCAGATATGCATGGCTGCTGTAGAAGACGGGCTTTGATGATATGGTTGTTCATTGCATTTATCATTTATCTCAATATCAACACAAAGACACCCGGTAGCACTGATTTGAAAAAGAAGTCTTATGGAGAACTCAGCTGAAGAACATCAGTCTACAGGGAATATTAGGGTGACTGACCTGTATATATTTCAAATGGGGTAATTGAAGCTTGGCCTCGTGTAAATGTTGATGTTGTTCTGCCGTTACCAGCAGTGTTGTATTGACAGAGAAATGATTAGAATAAACAAAGCTATTAAATATTTCTGTTTATAGATAACTGACAACTCTGTCTGTACAGTGTAACGTAGAAACCTATTCTAGCTGCAGGCATTTGTTTAATAAGTGCAGTAAATCTGTGTTTGATTTACTGTATGCTAGTAGCTCATTTAAGGCTGTTAGTGTTGGGTTGCTGAAACAAAAGGGAAGTGCAGGAGATCTGATGCTGTGCTCAGGGTTTTAAACACAAAGATTGTTATTCCGTAGATGCTACTGATGGGGGTTCAGGTCTTCTTTTTCAACAAAAAAAGGAATTTAGTATAGCTACTTATGTGATTTTATAATCTGTCAAATGCATAGGATTTAAGTCTGTTATGTAGGGTTCACGGAGGTAAATGTAATAAGGGGAAAAATAGTACAATACTATAGTGCATTATACACAGTGATGAAATGAAACATAGGTTGAAGTTATCCAGTTGATGCTGATTTTTTATAAAAATCTTTATATATAATATATACTCACCCCAAACATTTGCCGGAGGTCTGGGTCACGGAAGCGGAATGGAATGTTGGAGACGTGTAACCGCTTGGGCTGCTGCTTCTCCGAAGAGTCCGAGGGCTGGAGCTGCAGCTGCTGGGAGCCCTCTGTCTGCGCCACCTCATCTGCCTGCTGGAGAGAAACACAACCATCTTAATTATATAGACTCAGACAACAAGTATTCATAAAACTGGCCTTCAGGTTCTCTTATTCCAAGCCACGTGAAAGAGGTAAAAGGAGAAGGTAAGAAGGTACATAGGTACATAAGGTAAGTGAGAGAGAGAGAGAGAGAGAGAGAGAGAGAGAGAGAGAGAGAGAGATCAAGGAGCACCGGTGGCACATTACAAATTCCCTCTGCCTGGCCAACATTTGTATGTGGCACTGAAGATTAAGGAAGCTGTCAGGAAATGTGGATACAGATTTAAAAGAAAATACCTCTGACATGTTGAGACCAGAGGATTCATTTACTGAGCGGCAGCCTATGAAGACCTGAGGGGACAAGAAAGCGAGGGGGGTGCTGGTGGGAGTCATCAGGCTCAAAGTTGGTATGCTCATCTGTCCATCATAGAGGGAAAAAAAATAGCCACCATTGTGCTCTAGGATGGACGGCTGCGTGCAACACACACTCGTCTCATTTCTCACCTGCCCAGTTCCAGCACTCCAGCCCTTCCTCCCTGTCTTTCTCCCTCCCTCCCTCCCTTTCTAGGTAGATATTGAGCAAATGTCACAGTATGTATCACAGCATGTATGCATGTGTAAATGTGTCATCTGGGGCTTTTGTTGTCTGATGTGACATTATTCCACAGGATTCTGTTTGTGTTGCACTTTCACAGAGTCATTTGGTACATGGTAATGTATGGTCTGAAGACCCTGAGCGAGCCTCAGGCAATACAATGCACAAGGCAAAGGAAAAAAACACACAACAACTTTAAAGAGCGGCGTTTTGATTTCAAATTAAACAAAGGTAAAACATTATCTCAGCCAACACATTCGAGACGCAGTCATAACTGTCACCAAACGAATTGATGTGCAAGCTACAGTAAGCGCAATTTAGCATCTGACAGATGAAAGCAGCATATGAAGGCACTGATCTTCTGAATGGTCATTAATTTCAGACTTATCTTGTTTTGGGCCTGTTGTGTGCAGACATGCTCAGTGGAGGAAAAAACATGTTGAGCAGAGAAGACAAGCAGCAGCCCTTCATGTGCATAATGAATTAGAATAACATGGGGAGAGCAGATGAAAAGATGATGTCAGCTAAACGTCCCCAGGATTAGCAAGATCAATGAGAGAGAAGTGCTGAAGGCAGCTACATCGGGCTTGGCTATGGTCGGCAAGATGCATAGTTCTTCCGAAAGAGAGAGAGGGAGAGAGAGAGAGGGGGAGAGAGAGTGAAATGGGTAGGGTCGGGAGGGTGAGGAGAAGGGTAATGTTATAATAAAACGTTCACAAGGAAATATAGCGATGGAATGAAAAGAAATCGAGAGAGAAATACAATAGTATAAAATATTTATATAAAGTAATAGGTTAGCATATATCTATATATGTGGACATATATAGCAGGAATAAACAGAAGACGTGTGCATTGGAATTCTTATGTTATATACAGAGCTACAGGATCAGTTGAAGTATGTTGAGACGCCACGGGGACTCAGCATAAGCACCGCACATCTAAAGCAGAGATCAGTCAGTGGACTTGGCACTACATGAACTAAGGGCCACAGTGGGGTGTCAGACCCTATGTGTTGCTCACAGAGAAGCCACATACTGTGATTTTGACGAGCACTGCAAGGATGAATGTATCTTTGATAGAGGGGGGAAAAAAAAGAACTGGCATTGGGTAATACCCTGTTGATGTTCTTAGAAGATCCAATTTCAGACATTTAGATTAATTTATATATATGCCTTTACAATTGCATTTACATTTAGAGCATTTGGCAGACACATTAAACTTATATAAGTGCTTTGTGGAATATGTGGAAACCATATCCTCATGCAAGTGAAGCAGATTTCACTAATCAGATTTGTCAGAGTCTGAAGATGCTAACTGCTGAAAACAGAAGTTGGTGCTGATACAAGTAAAAAAGAAACACTATTATATTTCTTTCGTTTTATTTAAAAGTCAAATGCATAAATGTACGTTGAAGTGCCAAAAAACTGGTACAAACCAAAATACATAAAGGAAAAAGGTTTGTTCAGCTGGCATTCGATGGGACCCCTGGTACATCTACAAACGTCTCTGACAGATGAACTCTGTGTGTGCCTCCTTTCTGACGAGTTTATGGCCTGCATTCATTCTAATAGTTTGCCCTCTTCCAACAGGACAACATGCCATCACACAACTAGAGATGCCAAATCATGGTTAGAGGAACACTCATTATGCCATTCAAATCTACGTCACCAGATCTTAACATTGTTAATGCTATGCCACTGATCTACGTGCTGTGAAACACAGAAATCATACAACTTTAAAATTTGGTGTTTATTGCACCAAATATTCCTGCAGGTTTGTGGAGTCCATGCCCCATAGAGGACCTATTAAGTATTAGACTGGTGTACCCATTTTTTAGGCACTGCAGTGTATTCATTATGCGCTTTTTCATAAGTTTTAGATCGAACACACACATTCACACGCACACACACACTGTCCTCACAGCACAAATGCAGACAAGGATGCATGTTATGAGTCACAAGATACACAATAAAGATGAAATGAAATATCCATCAGTAATTTTTTTTCCTCTATGATTTGAATTGGATTACAAAAAAAATCAAGCAGAGAGGCGTAAATGCAGTTAAGACAGCTAAGAACATAATGCTAACTGAAATGCAAAAGAGCCGGCGGGCATTTCTTTCTTTCATTCATTACCAAGAGCAAAAAAAAAAAAAAAGGTGAAAAATGACACAGTACAATAAGAGCTGAAATGAAATTTTAAAGTTTAACTTGCAAAAAGAAATGATTATTACAGCTGACTCACTGTGTGTCTTTATTGCAGGATCTGCACCTCTCATGTTACAGTAATTATTATAACTTTTAAATATTATTCTCTCTGCTCAAATCAAACATTTTTCCAATTAAAAATATTATCAATGTATCATGTAATATTAAACTAAAAATGTTAAGCAGCACTGTTGAAAAGGTTTAGATAGAGTGCACTATTAGAAACCCGTAATGGTTCTTCGGTTATCTCTCTAAGGGGAACGCTTAAAGGTTCTGTGTACAAACCGACTACAGTGTGTTAGCTTAACAGAAGTTAGACTAAAAAGCCTTAATTATCCAATAAACCCTAAAGAACCTTTGAAAAATTTCCCCCCAGACATAAATGTACAGTATGAGATTGAGGCTGCCTCAGGCTGCATTCATGCCAAAAGGTGTATTACATTACTACAACAATCACTCATAGAGACTGCAGCTTTACCATCGATTTACGCATTAGCCATAACAAGGATCTCAGATGCACACACAAAAGGAATTTACTCTCCTTTGGGGTTGGGTGGGGGGTGGTGGTGGTAAATGTACTCTGCTTTAAGAGCAGACGGAAACACTTTCTAAAAATCTCCTTCCAGTTCATTCACCTCCATTCACAGACCTGCACAGAGGTCTCCATGGTCAGAAAGCTGCTACCCTCTCTGACCTTGCTGGTGCTTTCTATCTCCCTGTCTCTCTGGAATAAACCTGGGCTGGACTCCAGCTCGAGACACCAGCATTGCTGATTGAGGTTCTGCAGGTTAAACACATCACACAGTCAGTGGAGAATCACACAGCCTTGCCCAGACAGTGACTGCTGCTCCAGTGCACTCACAGTAGCCCGAGCTCACCTGGAAATAGATGACACTCTGAAGTGGTGTGAATTTTTTATGGGAATGATTGGACTGTCAAAAGCATGCAATGTTGAAACGTTAAAAAGGTGCGTTCGTAACCTTTGCAGAGAAACAATGCAGACAGCAAGCATTCAGAAGTTCATGCAGGGTTGTTTACTTTTTCCTGAAAATGTCAGCTTCTCTCAGCAGATCAGCAAAACTGGGTTTAATTCAGTTTATATTCACTAATGGTTCGCATTTAGTGGAAAGGTTTTCAAGCAGTGATAGGATTTATATATTTTGCTGGTGAATGGTAAAAAGGTTGCTCCCAGAAATTTGTTGAAAATACAGTTAGAATAGGATTTTATACTACAGATTTACAGAACATTGGAGTGATCTGATTTACAACTGATTTTACACAAATAGAGTGTTTTAACCTGCACAGAAATCTTACATTATATCTATAATGTACTGTCTTAGTGTGGTGAACCACTTACTGACCACTGTGCTTGCACAGACAGAGGAAATTGTTCTCCGCATTTAACCCATCCGTCTAGTGAAACAAACAGAATAGGGGCAGTAAACACACCTGCCTGAAGCAGTGGGCCCTAGAAACAGCACCTGCGAAGCACTTGGGGGTTAGTCACCTTGCTGAAGAGCACTTTAGTCGGGCATTGGGATCGAACTGGTGACCTTCTGGTCACATGGCTGGTTCCTTCTCCTACAAAGGGTTATCAGATTTTATTTAGATTTTATGTAGATGGCTGTATTTACACCACTAAACCATCAGTCCCAGACACCTAAAGTGGTTGGAGTATATTTAGACCAGTATTTTGTGGAAAATCCCTGTTTAAATATAATCTCAATATGCAGGAGGTATGCAATAACCTGTTCGGAATCATCTTGAGATTCCCAGATTTTGACTGAGGCTTAAATGCCACAAAGATGTGTTGCTTTCAGTCCAGATGTTTATGATATAATTACACTACTGTACTATGCTTAGCTTGCATCTTTGCATCTTCATGTAATGTGGCTAATAAATCATTGACAGACTGTCAATTAATCTGTCCAGTTCATGGGTTTATCTTCTCAAACCAGACATGTACCTTGTCATTGCTGGCTATCTATACGACTATCTATAAACTACTGTTCACCACCAGTATCCATCATCGATACTGGGCCTGTTAAGATAAAGCACATAGAACAGCTCTAGACCTCCAGCCTGTACCCCTGGCCCCTTAAACACAGGGTCTGTGGTGGATCTCCAGCTCCTGAGTGGAGACATAAGCACAGCTAGGCAGATCGATGGGCCAAAAGGAGGTGCAATTAGCCCTTAGTGCCCCTGCTCCCTGGGCTGCACCTTCACTTGGGCCCTCTTTCAGCATTCATCATAGACATGCCATCGGTCATTCACATGCTCTATCTGCAGCTGCTCCGGCAGGACTCGTGCTATCCATCATGTCTAACAGGTGAGTGGTGCACCATTGCAGGCTCTCCCATTACAGAGCAACTGAGCGTGGCCTCACAGAGCCTCCAATGCCTTTCTCAGTCCACTGGAGCTCTGTGTGATGGAGCTGTTTATTTGTTCACGTTATGGAAACATGCACCAAATGAGGTGTGAGGAAGCATGTGAGTCCAAACGTGGACATTGTCGTTCTATGATATCTCCATTGCTTATATAGTTGCAGCATTTAATATGCAAATAGCATTGCTGCCTATGTGATTTCTTCCCTAATATTTGGCTATGCCTTTTCTCGCCCTAATAACGTCATAGATCCTGTCAGGTAAAGATGCCACCAGAGTCCTGAGACAGTTCCTGTCAATGTTAAGCCACTCTTCCACTGACTGGATGTGCAGTTCACCCAGAGTTGGTGGGTGACTATTTTGGAGTTGCACTGCTGTTCTAAATAATCCATAAATAAAGAAGTTTTCTATGGGATTGAGTGCTGGTAATTTTTGCAGGACAAAGTTTCTCAGTGTTCCATCATTCTTGTCGAAGAAGTCAGACGGATTTGGTTCTATACACCCTATAGTTATCACACCGAACAATATCAAGAACACATCAACCTCAGACTCCAAAAAAACAACTGATCAGGTCTTTATGCTTTCCGTTATATTCATCATGGTGCATAATTTCACAGCATTGTGCATTAACGCACTTTTTTTCTTTGTTTGCTTTTTTTTTTTCGAAAAGGAAGTGACTATTCCATTTACCTTGCATACACACAACTACAGGCAACACATGCAGTCATGGCGATATAATCTTTTGTTCATCCGGAACAATTCCCTACCTCATGAGGCATAAATGGAGTCAGGCTCTACTCTGGAGGAGGTGACATTAAGTCAGGAGTGGGAGCAGAGAGGTAAGCACTCATGAATCCACACATCTATGATCTAATTAGCTCGTTGCCACCGCTAAGCAGCCATCTATGGGGGTTTCATCTGTGTGATTTGCTTTTAATTTGTGTTAATTGAATGTTAATTATATTGCAACTAGAGTGTGCTGCATCTGTCTCATTCAGAGGCTGGGTTTCAGAGGGCGGCACTCCCTTTGGTCCACCGCTGGGGTGGGAAGTAATTACGAATGCTACTTTTTTTTTGTTGCTGTTGAAGGCAACTTGAGAGAAGAAGATGCTGGTGCAAAGGGTTTTTGGTGGTTTGCATACCACCGAAGTTCTTTACTCAGATGTTTGGGAGAAAATTCCTCAGTAGAAAGTAAGCACAAGACCAAACCCTGGGCTGCAGCTCCCAGGAAACTGTTACTGTTGCCAATGAAATAGACAAGAATCATTTTTTTTAGCTAATGCTTTACTCTAGAAATATGCCCAAATATGGTACCTTTATGGTCTGCTAAAAAAAGCTCCCCAAATCAGCATTAAGTAGGTGCATTACCTCACTAAAGGTTTATGATTCCCCATTACCCCAATTGAAGCCTGGAACGTAGTCTAACAAAATTTTATACACATGCTGCTGCCAGGGATTAAGTGTGCTAAATGATTTATTGGCTGACAGGAATTGTCTGCTTTATTGGTCTACCTTCTTTTGTCCAACACATTATCTGCATGCCTCAAAACGTGCAGTACATAGGAGGACTTGACAAAGCTATTATCGACCGCCTGGTTTATGTGACCTTAGCTATTGACACCAGATCAAACATACTCTAAACCTGAGTAAACCCAGCCATATTAATGCAGTCACATACAGGGCAGAGCCCAATAAACTTCTATTGTACACATCCACACAGAGAGAGATTTTACACTGGATTTTATACTGACCCAAATATAACCACAAGGATAAAATATCTGACACTGACGTTAACCTTCATTAAGGTGGTGTATACATAGCATTAATTATAATGCTGACATGAAGACAGACCTACGCCTACAGACCCATGCTAAAAAAATGGCATTTTTTTGTGTTAGCTGTTATGGTGAGGATCAGATCAGCTCCATACAATTACATCAAAATGATCACACACTCTGACATTCTTTGAAGAAAGAATAAGCTCCTCCCTTTATCTCCTTCCCATTATCCCAGTCATAAATAGAGTGCAAGTGTGTGCGTGTGCGTGTGTGTGTATGTGTGTGCATGTGTGTGCATGTGCATGTGTGTGCATGGTGGGGGGTGTTGCAGGGTCTTAGTCCCGCTCCTCTTGTTCAGTGATTTCTGTAACGTACACATTCAGTGTTATCTGCAAATCACTTTCAAAGTGCTCCGCTCAGCACTTCCACCCTTCCCAATGCCACTACAACCACATAATTGAAACTATCTGATTGGAAAGCTGCCAAGCAGGTAGATTACATCCGATTAGGGTGAAACTGGTGCCTCACTTAACGGGATTAGACTGAGACGTTTTATTTTTTTGCCCTCCTCTCCCACCCCCCACTACAACTATTCATGTGACAATCTCTGAAGAAGAGGCAGTCAAAACTCTTTTGTCACCTGTGTGTGTGTGTGTGTGTGTGTGTGTGTGTGAGTAAATGTGTGTACTCTACTAGGCTGCTGTAATAGATTTTTAAAGTTGATTAGCATGCAGTATTAATAGGAAGCTTACCGTACTGTTAGCTGTGGTTAACTATATTACGCCAAAGAGACACAATTTCACAGATTGGTAAGATTTAAATCTCACTGCTTAGGTGTAAGTGAAACAGAGAGAATGAAAAGGTCTCAGTTGTTTTAAAATGTGTTTGCAATGCTACATGGTGCATAGCTCATTTTTCCATAGAGGTCCTGTATATCAGTTTATGAGTGAGATTTTCTATTCTTGTTTAAATCCTTTCTAGTGCCATTAAATCAATCAATCAATCAAAACACAATGAATAGCACATGCATCTTCATGCATTTTATCACACTCACTAGCAGGGCTCGTTGTCACACCGTTTCTTATTGCTGCTTGGCTCGAGGTATATGTTAGAAAATGTCTTGGCAATGACAAGCCTTAATATGGGATCAGCCGTAGGGGTTACTGCTGGAGGCTCGTGGTGTAGACCAGGGGTACCCAATCCCGGTCCTGGAGATCTGCAGAGTTTAGCTCCAACCCGAATCTAACACACCTGATCCAGGTAATGAAGGCCTTCAGGAGCAACTGAACATTAAAGTCAGTGTGTTGGATTTGAACTCTTCAGGGTGGTAGATCTCCAGGACCAGGATTGAGCACCCCTGGTGTAGACACTTATGTCTAATCCTAAATTATTATTAAATTATTTAGAGTTTGTTTTGTGTGTTTTAGCTGTCTTTAACATATATAAAATAATACATAATATATCCATATATAAACTATAAGTACAGCATTATTCCTTGGATCAGGTTTTTCAGGCAGATCTGCTAGATATTCAAGGTCTATCCTTACTTAAATGGTCCTCTTGTTTTTACTCTGATATGTCCTTGCCAGTATGATGTGATTTAACCTAAGAATATCTATATATTTCTAGAACATAGCTCCATATATCTTAATACTTTCCAAAACTTTATACTTATAGAGACTAAATACACCTTTTTACCCCAGCACTAATGGGGAAAATATGCTTTCTTTATTCAAAGCCTTATTTCTTCCACCCTACCCCAAATCTCTGAGGCTTTCATGTTAGGTTGCCTGAACTTTCAGAGGGACCTCAGAAATCTACAAAGTCAAACCTTATAGAGGATAAATTGAAACTCCCCAAAACAGGCCTTTATTAAATCTAATAACCCACAGGGAATTGCAACTCAGCAGGTCTAATCCGGATTCTTTTCACTCAGAATAATAGAATAATATTTGTTACAGTGGTTGTAAGTGCTGATTTGGCTGTTGCGGGTGGTTTCTGTGTGTGTGTGTGTGTGTGTGTGTGTGTGTGTGTGTGTTAACCACAGGTCTTTGGGACGTAAAATGGGAAGAGCAGAAAAATATTTCCAGGCAATAATACAGGAATGACAGTGTACAGCACTCCCGAAGGAATCTGGCCTCAGAGCGACATATGGATATGCATGCATACACACACACCTACACACATACCTACACACACGCTGTGCTAAAAGTCTTTTATTCCATCATAAGCCTGCTATATATATTGGGGACTGTTATAGTAAGTGGTCCACTGAAATTTTCATAGAGTGGTAAATGGTTCCAAGGGGTTTGATGGTTGAAGCAGTGGACTTCACGGTCATGACACAATAGATCAAACAGACAGTTAGGACTCTGTTGTCTGCTCCTGGGAGAGCATAAACGGACTCTTCATATTCTCTTAGGTCTTCATCGCACACGTTTTCGCCTTTCATTTTTTTGCCCTTTAAATGTGGTTTGATACACAGAGACACTACAGTAATCATTCACACTAATCTGTAATCATCCTATAATCACTCAGACCTCTGAGAGCAAGAACAGCACTTCTGCCATCTCATCTCAAGAAAATAAGGCTCATGTCTCAGGTGACAAAGACTCCATTTACACTGGCTCTTTTACACTGCACATAGAGATCGTATCTGATAAGATTTTAACTACATGCATCATCACTTGTAGTCAAATGTCCCCAGTTAGCTACGTTGAATTCAGCTTTAAACACAAGCTGCAACAGAGAAGCATATGCTTTATAACTTAAAAATATAGTGGGATCAAATCCCGATGATGTAACAGCCACCAGTGGCTGGGAGCCAAGGTAGTAACATTGACTGTGCTCTATATGGGTGGGAGGGATAGCATACTCTCTCTCCTATCAATCACAGCAATGGCCTGTGATGCAGAATGTGCAGCAGTTTGACCAGCTTCATGTTGAATAGTTGAAGCACATGTTAGCCTTCACACCCTGATTAGCGTTTGTGGCATAATTGGTGGGAGACGATTAGTGGGTGGCAATTGAATATTAAATTAAATAAAAATTTGGGGGAAAAAATGTGGAAATAAAAACTTAACACTAGGCAGCCAAGTACCTTATTTATAAGGCACTGATGTCCAACGTGAATTTGGATCTTAGAGTTCACATATCAGATGCATATCAGCTTTCAGTAGCCAATAACAGGTGTGGTAATTTGTAATTTAATGCTGTATTTAGTGGGACTTTTGCTAGTGATGCCATCATGAAAAGAATTCTGTCTAATATGATAAATCTGACCAAAAACATTAAGAAGATAATTGGGCATGTAAGGGTTTGTTAAGTGGCTGTTATGTTGTGAGCGAGGTTGGTATGGTGAATAGTGGATGTACTCACTGGTACGTTGCTGGGCGCCGTGAGTGAGGACGTGCTGTTCTCAGTACCGGTTGGATCACTGTGTGTCTGTGTGGTTGTATAGATGGTGAGGGCAGCTGCATGCTCGGGCACCGAGTTCGGCCCTGTGTACTCCTGCCCGGGATGGGCATACTCTCCAGGTAGCCCATTCTGAGGCGGGGGAGGGGGGTATTGTGCCGGGGCATACGGCTGAGCCATGGCCTCTGGAGGGGCTGGTGCCTCCTGGTTACCCTAGGGAGAATAATAGAGAGAAAGATAGAGATTAAGAGAGAGAGAGAGAGAGAGAGAGAGAGAGAGAGAGAGATTTAAAATTTTAGTTTCAGACATATCTGTCACCACCTTTTCAGTGTAACCAAAAGCAACAGCTTGGCAGTAGCATCAGAAAGTATCGTAAATAATAAGAGATGACAGAAGCAATCATGACTCTGTCTGTCTCAACTCTAATATCACATGATAAGAGGAAATATGGGTGCTAATTTCATGATCGCTTTGATAGAATACCCTGCAGAACCTGCCACAACTGTAACTGACAGATTAAGCCACGGATATGCACAGTGAATGTCCTCCGGCGATGAAGACACAAACCTGATCTTGATTAAAGGAACAGAGAGCAGACAGTGATGTAAATCCTTAGTGTAAATTCGACTGCGAGAGAGAGTTCAGGGTGCCACAAACAACCTGTAGTCCATCTACTCTCCTGTCATCCATGAATAAAACAGTGTGCCTTACGGCACATTGTAAGCAATATGTGATGCAATTTAGCATTTTTTTTTTCACAATGCTATAAAGAAGCTGAATGGATTTTGACTTCATAGCAACTCTCCGAGCACATTTCAGCACTGGTCATTACCGGTCAACAAGCTTTATTCTGCTCAATAGTTAAGCATGGATGGAGTGATTAGACATTCCTCTCCTGCTAAGTGCCATGTGACAAATCAATTAACTACTTCGTTTTCGGGTTCATGATACCAGCCCCGTTTTTTCGCTTCACAGGCCCACACCTCCCCATGACGTCCTCATTCTCTCACAATCACTTTGTGCATGCCGGAATTCAATGAGTATCTACCCCTTTATTTAACTTGCGTGCGATATCTCTTTCCTCATGCTGTCTGTCATTCTCTCTGTGTATCAGCATGGAAATGAGAACACTGCCTCTTTCTTCTCCTTCATTTCTCTCCACTGGAGTGGATGTAAATGAGACTCTCTCTCTTTCTCTCTCTTTTTGGCACTCATTTGTTTTGAGTAACAGAGGTATACAATGTTTTCTCATCCATCTATGAAAATTAGGATACACGAGCGTTTTCATTTCTCTCTCTTTGTCTGGCAGCTATTTTGGAAAATGTGCCTTTTTTATTTGGTCATGCCCTTGACTGTAGGAGTGAGCGCGCGTGTTGACTGATGAGGGTTAATTTCTACAGTAGAGTGCAGGCCTGCGCGTGCCTCTGTTTATGTGTTTGTTTGTCTGTGTTGACAGATGAGGGCAACTCTGCCGAGCGGAGTGCTGTTGTCAGCACAGGTGCGGTCGGGTCATCAGTACGCTCTTTGTGTGCAAGTGTGTGCACACCTCGCCGGTGTAGAAAGAGCTGCTTGCCTAGAGTGCCGCATATCAGGGTATTAATATAATACAAATAGGTGGAGACAGGAGCTTGACCTCTGCTAAGCTGATGGCAAAGACAAGCAATAACACAGCATATAATCTGGAACTGCTGTATCAGTTTAATAAACCGGGAGCACTCCTGATTAATTAACCTCATTGACGAGCTTGAGATGCCAGGCGCTCTGAATCAACAGTAGTCACAAACTATTCCCTGCTGGAGCACAATAATTAACAGGTACAGTGGGCAGATGGTGAAAACTATAGATCCCAAAATAGTGCACTCTTCTTTATTACATCATGGGTAATAAACAGAAATCCAGAACAATGCCTGCAAGATACCTCATTCTCATTAAGAGATAATGGTTAATAAAAAAAAAATAAGTTGTGAAGGGAAGCATTGCAGATTTTTTTTTTTTTGGAGGGGAGGTGGGGGGCATTTTTTATCGAAGACCCACTGCATGGTGAATGCCAGTGGAAATCCAGCTCTTTTTTTTCTGCCCTTTTGCTTGATTATTATTAACCTTTTTTTTCACTGACTAAGCAGCATTAGGCGGCAGCAGCGAGCTGCGGAAATGGCCTGCAGAAGGCTACATTTTAATAGGAGTGGAGACAATTGCATTAATGTAAATGTAGTGGAAACAATGAGAGCCCTGGCCATTGACATGTTGGCAAACAAATGAGACTGTCCTCTCAATTAGGGCCAATGCGCCATTATCCAAATGAAAAATGCACTCGTCCATGACTTATGCACAGTGGCCAGGAATGGAGAGTGACTGAAAGAGAGTGAAAGACAAAATAAAGACAGATGCAGAGTAAGTGAGAGAAAGAAAGAGAGAGTAAGACCCCCGTCAGAGGGTCAGTGAGAAAAACAGGGTTTATTTTTAATTCCATTTCTGATTGTGGTAATGTCTTGATGCATACTAGAAACTCTCACTGACTACATGTGACTTGCTCCACCAACCACAGTTTCATAGATTGCTGTGTTTGTACTCCAAATATGCCTTTTTTTTTAAAAAACCAAAACAAAAGAAACAGAAATTAAAGCCACCATAAGCCTCCAGAACAGCATAAATGTTACTTATCAAAGATTCTGGAATAACAGAACAAATAAACAGTGTCTCCCTAAATTAGGTCTCTCTGACAAAAATCACAGTATATCATGGTATGTTATGTATCCATAGGCATTTTGGCAGAACAAAAACTATGACATTGTTACTATGGTATAGCATGTAGTGCAACCGTAAAACCATTACAGATTCCTAGCACAGACATGATTAGCATAATCTACCTTAATAGATCAGGTTCTAAGCATAGTTACTATTTACTTACATCATTTTCATACTTACTGAATTATTTACTGAGCCCTTATGGCCTGTACATGGAAATAGAGCCCCTGTCTGTACACACACTTTATTTTACATTGCAGGTATGCTCGATAAAAAAGAAAGTACACACTGGAAGAATAGAAAGAAAAAAAAAACACACTATTATCTTCAGCCAGTTTTACCATATTATATATTTTAACATAAAACTAAAATAAAAAAGAAGAATAAAGTTGAGGAAATGAGTGCAGGTCATTGGCTTTCAGTTGAAATGTGTCGTTCTTTTGAAAGCAGAAACAACACATTTGGGACTGTCTGTTAGCTATAAGGTTTAAATTTTACAATAACACTGATACAATATGAAAGTGTAGACATTATTTGGTCCGAAAACAATAAAACCCAGAAGCGAGCAACAACTAAGTTTTTGACCTAAAATACGTGCAATCGCAACCTCAGACTCGAAACAATAAAAAGTCTCATATTCTGTGAAGCTCTGTGCATGTGTCCTAATATTGTGTCCCAGTAGGGGATCGGTCCGGGGTGCTGTACCAGAATTTTGACAACGCATTTTGACATGTGCAGATGTTCTATTGATTCAGTGAGTGAGCATGTCTTTCTGTGACTATGTGGACATTCGTCTGAACATCTATCATTCTCTACTCGTCTGCTTTCTTCTGTCTCCTCTTCCCATCTCTCTTTTTTTTTCCTTATGTTGCGCCTCCGTGGCTGTGTCTCACTCTCTCTGTGGCGATGTCAGAAAAAGAAAAAAGTGGCCGTAGCCCGAGGAAGGTATTGTAATTCACTGAAACACTGAGCGTTATTGATGCACTTCCTTGCCTCAAAGCGCCAGCAGAGGAGGGGGCTGTCCAGGCGGTCTGAAAAACAGTGCATAAAGCAGGCAGCGAGGGCATGAGTACGGCCCTGCCAGGGCTCTGAAGAGGGGCGGGGGTTCGCAAAACCATAAAGTCTGCAGAAAATGTCTGCTGCTCAACATTACATTATTATTGCTCGGCATGTGGACTCCATCCCATGAAATATTCAGAAAGGTAAATGGAGGCACAAGCAACATTTTCCAAAGCCAAACTAAGTGCAAGAGAGCAGCTTCCTTTGCATCAGGTGGGTGGTGAACTGCCCAATACGCTGCAACATACCAGCACCCCACACTTTTCTTTTATTATTATATTTTACTTTATTTCTGCACCTGCAAGGCATGTAATGTACTCAGTCTTTCCTAACAGCTGTGCTGTGAGCAGTAGGTTCTATTTCTGCCATGCTGACCTACGGTTTTCCATTTACTCTCATTCCATTTGTTTTTGAAAAGGTTAAAAGAGAGTGACCTGGGAAAAGCTAATGCCTGATTACTTCCCATTAGACCGGTATGTGGTCACTGAGAGCCCATGCGATGCCTTGAACCCATAACTCCAGCACACAGAGTACAGATGGCAAATTCGAATGCGATGGACCTGTCCATCATATCAGTGGACAGAAAGTGGCCACTTTATGATGGGGGTGTGTGGAGAGATGAAAAGAAGAGGGATGAGATAGGAGGGCTGCTGTGACTTACTTGAAGTAACCTTGCTTCAGGTATTGTGTGTGCGGCAAAAGCTAGCACGGGCTACAGAACCGGCGTGTTGTTCCCTACTGCAATGCTGAAAAGGGTTCAGACCAGCATTCAGATCCCATGTTATACACACTCAAAAGACTGCCAGTGTTCAGTGTCTGCCTATGTTGCCAATCCAAACAGCTTTCCTTTTCTCTGAACTTGCTACAGTCCAGGGTTTAGAAGTCGTCCAGAACTTTCTCTATGATTTGTAGTCAATAACGCTTGTTCTTTGAAGTGACAGAGCAAACAAATACATCAACAAACAATTTAAAAAATATTACACTATGATGTGATTTGAAATGGTAGCTAAAATAAATTCTCGCACTACACCATATCTCAACCTTCACCTAATAAAGCGAGACTGAGAGGCTATCAGCCCCAGAGCTCCCTCGGCTAAATAAAACACATCATGGAGCTGGAGGAAGGAGAAAAAAAAATCTCCTGCCTAGAGGTTTTTTTTTATTTCTGATAAACTTAAATCAGCAACTGATATTTAATACAGTTCTCCACTGCTTCGGTTTTAATTCACTTAGGTTTGCAGGTCTAATGTCTGATAGTTTATAAAAGAGAGGCAATCGTAGAGAGAGGGAAAGAGGGAGAGAGAGAGAGAGAGCGAGAGAGAGAGAGAGAGAGAGAGAGAGGGAGGAAGGATCTCCATCATGGTGACTGAAGTGATGCCACAGTAAAAACATCCCCAGATCCTTGTCGACAAATTGCGCTGGTAAATGATTTCTCCGATGAGCGAAATCGTATTATCTGTCCCTTCTCCCTCCCTCTCTCTCCCTCTCTCTCTCTTTCTCTCTCCACTGAACCAGTGCCAAGTGGCCGAGTGATCGCACAGTAAATGAGTTTATTTCCCCTAAGAAAGAGATGGTGGAAACAGGTTGGAACAGACATCTACGCTGCTCATCTTAACATTTAACTCCTCACATACAAGAGTAGTTTGCAACTACACAAAATTCGGCTCTGCTTATTTCTAACCTGTTGTGCTTTTAAGCTGCCTTGCCTCAGGAATGATCAGGGAAAAAAAAACAAAAAAAAAAAAACCATCAGCAGTGCGGTATGAAAGTCTTTCAGCCTGGAACACCAGAGGAAACCGAAGTGAACTCCTGAGCAGGGAGGAGAGAGTATGCACAGTGTGGCGCGTTAAGTTTGAGATGCTTCCAGAGTGAGTTTGACAGGCGTGTAAGTGACTGTCAGAGTGCCAGTGGTGATAGAAAGCCTGCTCCATGCACTATGACATTAACTTGACCATATCAGTGGCTTAACATTCACCTCGGAGTCATCTACAGTCAGCTTCACATGCACATGCTATTAAGCTGGCACGGCTGTATTTGACAGCTCTTGGTGGAAAAACAAATAAAATTCCAGTGAGTGAGTATAAAATAATATATACACA
>JAOVVF010000051.1:11359583-11369722 GCA_028565595.1 Duopalatinus emarginatus
TAAACCTGTTGTGGCCTGGCTTCAGATGACATTCTGAGATCTACGCTTCTCTTTCTCTCTCTCTCTCTCTCTCTCTCTCTCTCTCTCAGGCTCTTTGAATCACTGAGCAGCCAGTCAATAAGCCCAGATGGTCAAGCCCCAGGATAGAGTGCAGTCTGCCCTGCCAGCACCACCCCCGCCATGGCCACACATGCACACAAACATACACAAATACATACACAACAACAACACCACCACCAACAACAACAGCCTGTGCTGTTGACGAGCAGCGAGCAGCGTTGAATATGTGTGTGTGAAGTTTTACTTTATACTGTTGCACGTTAAAGACGATGTGAGCTGAATAATGCAGCGTGCTCGTCTCTATGGTTAAGAAAGATAGACAGACAGACAGACAGGCAGACACGCAAACACTCGCGTGCATTCAAAAACGATGGACAGTCGAACCGGCAGGCAACATGTCCTGGTTGTTGTTGTGGCAGGAAGACTGAAGGGAGAAGATGATGAACAGCAGATGCCTGATTATTATTGCACACAAATGAGATAACACCCAGCAAAGTGTGCCAATATCAGAAGTATGACTCAAGGTTATCATTTTTCAAAATAACAAATATTATTTTCAGATACTGGGGCAGTTGCAATCTTATTTGTACTATAGTAAATTTTGTTAGCTATGTATTGCATACCTATAAATAAACAGGTATATAAATAGACAGATAGATAAACAAGCAAATAAATAAATAATTAATTAAATTCAAATCAATTCTATTTTATTCAATTCAACTCAATTCATGCCCGTCAGCCAATCAGAAAGGAGTATGTGGCCATTAAAAAAGAAAGCCTGCTGGCGTCTCTGATAAAGTAGAAATCACAGAGAACGACTGACAAATTTCTAATAAAAGTCAATCAATAGACTATGTGAATTATGCCATCTCTCCACTTTCCGTCAAAAAAAAGCCCATATCTCTCTCTCACAAACACACAAACATCTCTAACACACTCTGCATTACGCACATACACTTACAGACTCTGAAAGCCAGAGGGGCTACTGGTGTGAGTGTCTCAGTAGAGGCCACGGCCGAGGCTGAGGAATTAATTGAGGTAGTTTGTTTCACACCAGGGAGTCTATTAAATGCCATGTCACTGCAATGCCATGGGGAGTAACAGGCAAACAGTACCCAAAGTCTGAGGAGAGGGGAAAAAAAAGCTGCAGAACAGAGAAGAGGGAAAAAGAAGAGTGAAAGGGACAGAGAGATTAAACAGAGAGAGAAAAAGACAAAAGAGGCTGGGTGAAGTTAAGGTGCTACTGCTGCCTACCACCCTTGCTAATCAGCAGACTTCATCCTCCTTTCCTCGTTTTTTCCTTCCTCTCTGGCCATCGATCGTGTGCGCTGCTATTCCGGACCCCATTCAGAAGGCGCGGTGGGGAGCCAAGACTATCATGGCTCTCCATTGTCTTTTTATTGCCCTGCTGTTTTACATTAAGACCTGTCCTGCAAGAGAGAGGCCCAGTAACAATCACAGCATCCCTAAACCTCGTCCCTGAGGTGGGCAGCTCAGTGTCTGTGACAGTCCTATCAACTCTGGTGCATGTCGTGCTCTCTCTTACACACACACACTCTCTCTCTCTAACACACACACGCTTAGTTGTCCACTGGACACAATTCATTGGTCACACTGCTCAGCAGGACATGAGATAATTCTCTGGATCACCTTCGGAGAGGATAATTATCCACCGCTGTCTCTGAACACACTGGAAAAAAGAGATCTCTCTCTCTCTCTTTTTTTTTTCTAAACCAAAATCAGTTTAAAGTCACCCAACTTTATACTTGCTCTAAACATCTATATGGAATAATAAATTATTTGATGTGTCGAGCATGTTTACTTTCATCTAGTAAACTAGATGCTATGAATATGCAAATAAGAGACGGCTCCAATCCTACCAACGCTCTTCCCATGGCAAACTGCAGTTGCCTGCATCTGCATATAGAAAGATGATAGGCTCGTATATTTTACGACACAGTAATTCTCGCCTGTTACATATTTAATATTGACTCCGATTTCCCAGTGAGATTATCATACATCCCATATTTTATAAACAAATGCAAAACCAGCCCAGTGACAGTTTTCATACTTTGACTTGACTCCACACTTAATGTAATTCCTCGGAAAGAACTTAATCATAAACAACGCATTTATACATGTATAGTGTTCTTTAAAATAAAAACAAAAACATCGCTTGGCTACATATATGTAAGTCAGGCAGTGCAGAACAAAAACACATGGCATGGGGTGCAAATTGTGGTTTATATGCTGATGAATTGATTGGTAAAAGATTCCCAACTGACTATCAAAAGACATAGTTTCCATAAATGTTTCTAGGTCCTAAAATGGCCTTGTATTGCTATAAAGTTATTTATTTATTTATTTAACCACAACATCAAGTATGTGGGAATGACCCACAAATGTGGGTAGCATTTCCAATACAGCTCTGAATCACACCAGTTATGTACACATAGGTTCGATGTTTGAGGTTTGAGGTCCACGGTTGCAACTCATAAGACTCGACTGCTCCCCAGGTGCCATGAATGGGGTTGCCAACCACTCTGGGCATGTGTACTCACTGCTCCTTATTGTGTGTTCAGTAATGTGTTTCACTGCACAGATGGGTCAAATGCGGAGGTCAGTTTCATTATACAGTTTACTACTTTTTGACTAATCCTCCATCAGTGTATAATGTACCCATGTATAATGGTTAGGCATCCATGTAAAATGGCGTGAAACACAGTTCTACATAAAATGTTTCAGTCATGATGCTGATACTGCTGCCGTGAAATTGCTTCTTTGCAATATTGCATGATTTGCTCAGGATGCACAAAGTGCTGTTTCTCCTGCAGTCGAAATAGATTTTTGGTCGATTGTTATACGTTTCTATTATTATGTTCAGTGTAATACCAGGGGTACCGTTTTAAGGATCTGTCACTGCTATCGCCTAGCTGTACAAAGTATGGCCAGATGTTAGGCCTCTAGTGGCTGAGACATGTTTGTATGATTATCCTACCTTTGCATTAAACTGAGATGAACAAGAGGTTTTCTGCAGTAGGATGTGGTTATCCTGTTTACTTTAACCCTTTATAAAATTGAATGGAAAAAGGTTAAGGGCAAGTCAGTGTCAAAAGCCTGCGAATGAAGATGAGATGTCCTTGGGAATTAACATAAAAGCTGATGAGTGACCACAAACAAATATATTACCAGGAGAAGAGATGATGTCTAAATAGCTATTAATTCCAAGACACCTTCTGAGGTGGCTAATTTAGTCATCTGACAGAAGTAAAGCTGAAAATCGGTGGAGAAAAAAAACCCCAGAAATTGAACAGATCATGAAATAAAGTATGTGTTGTGTATTTAAAGTGATGGACCATTAGTTTTGTAGTTGGGCCTTCAGTTACTATTTTTTACATGGGAGAAAAATAGCAAAGTAGTGTTTACCCCAGAGAACCATCATCGCATTTAAATATGCACTTTTCAGTTCAAAATAATTGCAGCTTCCTTCATACCCTAACCTGTCCTTTACCCTATATTTACTCAAGCAACGGTGCATTTCACATGACATCAAACACAGCATGACAAATGCATGATGATGTAAGTCTACGATACAAACAGAGAAGACCTTGGTTGGTTGAAACAAAAGACATGCACCACTATGCACCATGGGAATATCATGCCAAAATCAAGCAGCTGTAGGATGTGCTAGACAAACAAGTCCAAATCCTAAAGGCAGCACATCGCAACGTACTGGATCTGCTGTTAACGTCATGGTACCAAATACCACAGCACACCTTCAGAGGTTACGTCGAGTCCATGTCTTGATGGGCCAAGTTGTTTTGGTGGCTCAAGGGGACCTACACAATATTATGTTGCAGATTTGGACTGTGTGTCTTCTCCATATAAAGCAAATTATGCAGCTATCTATTTTAATTGAATTTTATACCCACTTCTAGTAACACATAATCTACACTGAAGAGAGATATGCACTGTCCCCAGTCTCATCCTATTACATGTGCCCAGACTTTATTGTGACAGGTCACAACCCCTCTGTCCCCTCAGTCTTTCCTTCGCACACAGTTTGCAGAGACATGTTGGCCTGTCTCCAGTTGGCCATCAGAGGACTTACTGCAGGACTTACCCTACACCTGTTTCAGCAACTTTAGCATTGATTGGCAAGTACTTTGCGCAATCAAATTAATTTCCTGCAAGACCAGCTGAAGGTGATGCTTCACATAATGAGAGGCTGGATACAGGGAATAGTATGGACATGGGCATGGGCATGAGCGTATAAGGATAGGGTGGATTGGGAGTGAACTATGGAGACCTGACTGTGAAGCACACTTTTATACGGTTGAGAGTACTGCCAGTCATTCAAAACAAAGAGGTCATAAATTATGAGGCGAGACACCAGAGAGAAGTCAAAGACCAAAGGACATGACATGCTTGTTCAGTAAAAGCAAACAAACATTGCACTTTTGTCCTTTTCGTCCGCCTGTCTGTCCATCCAGGTGGCTTAAAGAGCTCCTGCTGGCCTCCTCTCTGTTCCTGACCACTCTCCTTTCCACATGCCTCACTTACTCATTAGCACAACACAGGCATACACTCTAAACTGCCGGCCTCCTTTGAGACATCTCAAGCCAAACACTGCAGCGAAAAGCTGCGGGGAACTTCCTCAAATAAAGACTCTTACTTATATAATTCCACCAACTGTTATCCGAATAAAGACTGCACCGTAATGACCTGAGCTGACAAGCCAAAAGCAAGACAAGGGGGATGTGCGCAAAGCTACAGCTCATGAATATCGCAACGGAAACTGACTAAACTGCTTGGGTTTCCATGAGGTATGTGGGAGAAAGCCTGAGAAATATGAATCGCCTTTTTACAGGTACTGAACAAAGGCGTTCGGAAATCCTCGCCATGCTGAGCTGTCTGGCAAAACCACAGGAAGGGCAAATAACCTTTCCTTCTGACGGTCAGCAGTGTGACTCTGGACGTCCACTCTGCCTGATATAACTGCACTTACTTGCTTAGAGTTTAGCACTAAATAAAATATTTATCAGTTAAGTGATACAGTTTTTGCCAGGGGAAAAAGTCATGAATTTTTCAGACTATTATAAAAAAAAGGGGAGAATTAGAAAATTTGTCCTAAGTAATAAGAAATGAAGGGGGTTTAAGCACTCTGTATGGGTGAGTGTATGTGCGCATGTATGTGTGTGTGTGTGTGTGTTTATGCATGCAGCGTTGTTTTGAATGTGCAGTTACAGAGGGAGCACTGGGAGAGGTATTGGAGCGCAGTGTGTGTACAGGTGTAGGGACAGCCATTAGAAAGCTGTGCAGCTCTATAATGGAGTGAGGAGCAGATGTGACACACTTACCGCAAGCCTGACAGCAGAAAACACACACACACACTCATACACACACACACACGCACACACACCCACATACACGCACCCATACACACCCACACACAAACAAACAAGCAGAAGAGAAGCAACATATGGACACACAGTTTTCACAAACGAAAGAGCAGGCTTCATTGTAGACTCCTCCTGAGAAAGCTGTAACATGAGTAGTGTCAGACAAGAGTATCACTTCTGCACCAGCTCATTAGTGTCGCAGATAAAGTAACTGTTGGCATGAGTGAACAGTGTAAATCAGCAGGTGTACTACAGAGTGGGACTTTTTGTGTGCTGGAGGCTTTCGGAGGTTCAAAACTTTGTCTCCTGTTTGTGCAAAAGAATTCCGATTGTTTTATATAAACAGTATGATTTAATGTCAGAAAATCATTATAATCTGTCTTCAGATATCAAACGAGCATCGTTAGGTTGGCGCTCACCAACATGCCTTATACTGTCTTATCTTAGGCACCTCTCGAAACTCAAGAATGGGTAAAAAAGGCCACCGTATACGGAAAGTATAAATACCCAAATCTACTTTCTTTATGTTACTGAATACATCCAGAGCTCAAGTGTTCGCAGTCTTCCACATCATTAAAGCGCCATCATGTAAGCTCACTTCTATGATAAAGCAGACCTTTACTCACTGGCCTGTTCTCCCTCCCATAAACTGCAAACTCATTTGGCGTCTGACTGGTTGGTGGCAGCTGTTTGATGAGGTAAATAAAAATGCAGTAAATAATACATGGCTCAGATCCTCTGTTCATTTGGTGTTCTACACATACACGCATGCGCTCGCACAAGTACACAAAGAGACTAGTGCCTTTGGTTCAGACAGTACAACATATTTCATAACTGATGATGGACTCGGATCAATAACGTTGGCTTTTTATCTTTGAATAATAAAAAAAAAAAAACTGTGTGGAGGATAAACAAACAAATAAACTGAATTAATTTTAAAACGGTGAAGGTGTAATAAATATGGCTGAATGGCTTCGGCTCACTTTGATCAATGCTGATGGCTAAACACACTCACTTTGACCATATGTAAGGGTGGGGTTCCAAATGCCGTCCTTTAGTCAACTTCATTGCCTAATTGATTTGGACCCGGTTTGAGGTGGAGGGGGTAAGATAAAACTGGGAGCCTGGTATAAAATGAAATCGAGGCAGGCATCTGTTCCACTATAACTGGCCATAGTTAGCCAGACTTCATCCGAGCTGTGAGGGCCTATTCACCGAAGCATTAGTTGCATGAAAATGGCTGCATCCAGCCGGACTACTCTCTCTTTGGTCCTCACTGCCCAGCTGGCCTGTCCAGCCTGCCTGCAATCCTCTGCCACCGAGCACCTGATAAAGTCCTTTTTCCACCTGATCAACGCTCGTTTCCCATTGAGCGAACGTAATTCCTGAATCTCCTTTTGCTTAGTTAATTTACAGCCCTGCGCAGGCAATTTTCCTCTGCGCCATATGAGGCGAGCTTTGCCTGCTCTCAATTACCGTAAATTGTCCGCAAGTGAATGAGTCTATGAGACATGAATTGGGGAGAAGGAAGGGAAGGCATGTGTGTGATGAGGTGGGATGGGGGTAGAGTTGTTGGACCATGTGTATGTGTGTGTGTGTGTGTGTGTGTGTGTGTGTGTGTATGGCTATGCAGTGGTGGGTCTCAGGCAGCAGGATGAAACTGATTTACAGATTGGGTTCCATTGAGACCCTTCACTACCCACCCAGAACACAATGTACAACCCAACCACCCACCCACACACACTCAGCCAGTGAATGGCTGACCCCTTTACAGTGTGTATAATATACGCTGCAGGTTCAGGCGGGGTTATCTATTATGAATGAGACATGCATTGCTCCAAGCATTAGTAATGTATGAGCTGGGCTTTGGTGGAACACAACTATGGGTCCTAGAAGCAGTCCCAGCCCTTGCTTCCTTTTCTCTACCTCAATCTCACACATACACACACATACAAAGAGTCTGATAGTAGCACTAAGTCATGTTATGAGCCGTAGCACCTGACAGCTTCTGCACATTCAGCACGGCCTATGCGATTTGGACGCTGGGAGTTCTGCCTCAGGGGCCACGGTCTACCTCCTCAGCTTTTCTGAGCTGAGATGAGGAGAAGACAGAAGAGAAAGACTGCAATGTGGACAAGCCCCTCCATCGAACCCGCTGTCTGGCTGTAATCTATCTACCATGTGCATATCTTGAATTATCTTGACAATGAGCTCCCCCTACCTCTCTAGCTCGGGCGCTGTGTCTTTTAGGGATTTTTATGGCTGACATTTAGATTTGGAGTCTATATCTAGTCTGCGTTCACCTGTAAGACAGCAGAGAGGGTAAGTCTTACTGGCCGCATCACTAACTTGCAAAAATGCTTTCAGAAAATGTCGCCCACCTGCATAATTGATGAAGCCGGTCTGGCTTTGTGGACGTCAGATTGGTACAGCCTTCACTACTCCAGCCTACCCAACTTTACAGAGCACGTCTACACACCCCCTACCATCCCCGCACACACTTCTTTTCCATCTCTTCAGCTTTTTCTCTCACTGTCTTACTCTCTCTCCCCTTACTGCTCCGTTCAGATGAATTAGTAAAAGTTGCATTAATAATGCAGGCTTGTTTGAAGCCACAAAAACCAGAAATGGAGAGCGAGTGAAGGAGTGAACAGTCGAGAGAGAGAGTGAGGGCACGAGAACTCTGTTCTGCTCAGATATCATGTTATAAATGTGAGACGAAATACCATCAACTATACTGTGTGTGGAGAGGAGCAGCGCTGAGACAGGGAGGAACGGCAGCATGGAGCGATTATGACAGGAGGCATCACTCAGCAGCTGTTTAGAGGGGTGGAAAAGGAACCATAAATCAATTTCACACCGATTATGACACAATGGCGAGCTGTGTGAGAGTCTAAGAATTAGGTGGTACGCAGCAGAGGAATCATGTTGGGCTAAATTGATCCTCATGAAGAAAAGAAAGACAAGAGAGAGAGCGAGAGAGAGAGAGAGAGAGAGGATGAGTGTGGGAAGTGTAAAGCACCAAATGAGGAGAGACTAAGAGGCAAAGGGAGCATCATAGAAGAAGGGTGAGGAGAGACAGATGAAGTGAAGATGGATGAGGAAAAGTAAAGAAAGGGAGGGAGGGAGATGGAGATAAAGAGTCGAAGACGTAGAGTATCAGTTCACTGTTCAAGACAATCATAGTGATGTGTAGAGAGCACAAGTGTCATGTGCATGCCACTGTGATACAGTAAACTGCTTGAATCAGTAGTGAGACTGGTGTCTATAAACAAGCACGCACACACACATGCACACACACACACACACACACACACACACACACATGCACACAAAAATCAGATACATGCTAAAAAGAATCACTCAAATGTCTCACAAAGACACAACCCCAAAAATACTGATACTAAATAGACAAACTAGCACTTTGGACAAGACTGTAAACACACACACACATACACACACATGCTGCCAAACATCAAATGGCAATTTAAGTCTTTTGATTAGTTTTGACTCAGATTGCTGATGTTACGTGCTATCACTGCAAAATCAACCCAATGTCCTTTATGGCATTAACCTTCCCCAGAACTGTAGCTTTAATTAACATGACACGCACAGTTGTCAAAAAAAATAAAAAATAAAGCGACCATGCAGGCAATACAAAGCTTCTCTGCTCAGAAGATTTCCTCTACAAACATCAAATCTGTAATAACAGCTATGCTCGCCAAATTTTAATGAGGCCTACAGAAGCACTTAAAAGAACATATCTCACAATCACTTATAATGCATAATTCATCGGCCCAGATGAAACAGCAGTTCTTGTCTCAACAGATAACTCTAATTTGAGCAGTAACTCTGCAGCCTGGTCAGGGATCTCCTCAGATCCGCAGGAGGCCGGACCAAGATCACACAGAGGCTGCGAGAACCTGTGTCCCGATGTCTGCCGTTCCTCTGCAGATGTACCATGCAAATAAGTGTAGCAATGCAAGCAGCCCTTAAGCAATTATCTCAGCATTAAATAATCATTAAGCAGCCTCACCAGGATACATGAAGCCTGCATATTAAATGCTGCCAGTGAAGAAGAGGAGCTCTGTGATTTGTGGAGGAATTAAAGTTGTTGAATATAGAGTGCTATCCGGACAGACATACATGAGAAGGCAGTGTTTAATAAGGAACAAGGGGCATTTGATCTTGGGCAGTACGTTAATACG
Organism: Duopalatinus emarginatus; assembly: GCA_028565595.1. Classification (NCBI taxonomy): domain Eukaryota; kingdom Metazoa; phylum Chordata; class Actinopteri; order Siluriformes; family Pimelodidae; genus Duopalatinus; species Duopalatinus emarginatus. The sequence continues at coordinate 11,369,254 of JAOVVF010000051.1, forward strand.
CGATGCTGAAGGCTGATTTCTAAACCAGTCCAAGCTAATTCATCAAATAATCATGTTTAAAAAAACTGTTCTAGTGCATTGCTGTACACTAAAATAACAGAAAATCTATCTGTCTGTCTATCTGTCTCTCTGTCTGTCTATCTATCTATCTATCTGTCTCTCTGTCTCTCTGTCTATCTATCTGTCTGTCTGTCTGTCTGTCTATCTATCTATCTATCTATCTATCTATCTGTCTCTCTGTCTCTCTGTCTATCTATCTGTCTGTCTGTCTCTCTGTCTATCTATCTATCTATCTATCTATCTATCTATCTGTCTGTCTATCTGTCTCTCTGTCTGTCTATCTATCTATCTATCTGTCTCTCTGTCTATCTATCTGTCTGTCTGTCTGTCTGTCTATCTATCTATCTATCTATCTATCTGTCTCTCTGTCTCTCTGTCTATCTATCTGTCTGTCTGTCTCTCTGTCTAT
>JAOVVF010000051.1:11369822-11384523 GCA_028565595.1 Duopalatinus emarginatus
TCTGTCTATCTATCTATCTATCTATCTATCTATCTATCTATCTATCTATCTATCTATCTATCTATCTATCTATCAATCATTTGGTGCCAACAGTGCAAAAGGAATTGGCGATTCAGTAGTTAATACTTTTGGCTATAGGTCATAAAGCCACAAGTTCAAATCCTAATCCATGCCAAACTGCTATAGTTGGGTCCTTGAGCTTTTGTATCCTGCCTCAGTTATAAGTCAGTCTGGATAAAGGTGTCAGCTACAGGAGCAAATGTAGTGGGATATATTAAAATTTCTATTCTATTTAAGTTATACTATAATTATTCACTATATGTTATAATATATAGTATATAATATGTTGAAGGTGTAATAAAATGCTGTATAGTACACTATACTATTTTACAGGTATTTGCAGTGAATATACACTGCAGCCAGGAAATTATTATAGATTATAGTCATCTGAAAAAATAAAGAAAATGAATAAAATAGTATTTAAAGACAAACAATTACATCAGTGTTTAGCAATTATTTATTTACAGTTTTTACAAATTTTCACTGCAAATCTACAGTTTAATTAGACATAAATTTTACAGTATTCTTCTTTTTCTTTTTTTCCCCCCAACTTACTGAAAATGGGACCTGCAATGAGATGTGCTGTACTGCTGCTTGATCGCCTAATGATGCTGCATGGACTCTAGGCATACGAGGTGATAAAAAGACTACTTAAAATAGTCACATAAAACCCAAGCATTGTTGTTGTTTAATTGTTGTCGTGGTCTTAAACTTTTGTGTATTTCTGTTGGAGGTTTTGTTTTATACATTCTCTGCACTACTGCACTATGTGCTGTTGCTGCCAATTTCTTCGAAACATTTTATTATTCTCCATGGAGCCTTCAAGTTCAGGCTGGATTTTGGCTCATTCCACCCAAACAGCAATAAGCACCTGTGCCTCCTCACCTAAACATTCGACTAGTGTTTCTATCTGCTTATTTTTTGCCATCTTGCTCCATGAAAATACTCCAAGGCCCAGCACAGCTAAAGAAAACCCTTAACTGTTCCTAACACATGCGGTTCTCTACAGAGACAGCAGCTTGGCCATTAAAAGGTCTTCTCTAAGCCCTACCTTGTATCCCTTTCTCCTCAGAGTTCATTTAAGGAGTGTAGCAACAGGGCCATGAGAGACTGTTGTTTTCAGTGCAAGTAAATTAATGGAAACTCATTCTCTCCAAAGTGCTGCATGTGTAATTAAGGCTAGGATTGGTCAGCTGGGGGCTTCCTACCTGCTTGGCAAAGCGTGCCTGCCTGTGTGTGGGAAAGAGATTATGTGGCACTGGGCCATATATGTGCATGTGAGTCCATGTGCATGCATGCGTGGGTGTGTGTTTATCTCCGGGTGTGTAGTGCGTTTGTTGGAGTGTGACAGCAGGGGTGACTCAGGGCGTGTGAAGCACACCTCCCACATGCAGGGTTACATTAATTCCACTAGTTCAGATGAAGTAATATCTGGAGGCTAGTGTAATTAGTGCAAATTCAATTGGACTCAAATACTTCATTATATACCTGCCAACAGAATCTGAGATTGATAGCCATATTTTGTTTCTTTTTTTTTTCAACTTCCTTTTTTTCCTTCATTAATGGTTTGGAATTAATTAAATGGCATGGCACAGTCGGGCAGCGTTCAAGAACGGCATTTCAGGTCTAACAGTTAATTGAGCTAGGAATACTGAATAATGAACAAAGGCTTGGCGAGCATTTTAGCGATTGCCTAACGAGGTGCACATGGGAATATGGGCATAAAGCGTACACATTGTACAATACTGTTAATGCAATTTTAATTACTGTTAATGCAATTTTAAAGACTGCTTTACTTTGATTGTAAGTAGTAATTACAGATATCGCCGTCTTATAAATGCAAGAATCGGCCAACTTTGCCAACTCTTTAACTTTGTCAGGTAGCCGCAAAGAATCACTTTTAAACCAGTTATGCAACTCTTCCGTCTTTCCTTTCAGTATTTCTCGTTAGCTTATAGAATGTCTAGCAGTGGGAGGAATATGATTGGAGGTGTAGCTGCAGAGGAGTGCCCCAGTCCCAGGGCTGGTCATGTTTCGGCACTTTGGGCCAGTGTAATCTACTGCATTGCCCATAACAAACTAGAAGCTCTATGCCCTGTGCACAATCTGCATTCATTTTGCCCAGCTCTGGAGACTGTGTGTAATACTGTCTCTTGGAAAGTAAACCATGAGTCTTATTGAATTATTTTACCCCCTTGTTTTATTCAGGGCTGGTGGAAGCAGGTCTCACTCTGCATAATACACAAACACACACACACAGGCAAACACAATCACAAAGCACACACATCTGTACACAATGGCGCCTCAACCCAGGCACTGTTGTCTTATTGAATTTTTTTTTCTCAAGGCTCAGTGGCATTTAATCTTGAGGGGATGCGATTTTATATTTGTCTATGCTAGATTTACTTCTCAACTCTCACTCTGTTTACCCAGTGTAATTGACAAGCCATTTAGAGGAATAGAAAAGCGAAAGTGGTGCAGCATGCCCTGTGCATCACTATGTCTCCACCAGACCGCCAGTGTGTGAATGCGTGTATGTTTGTTTAGCAGCAAGTACCTTCGTCTGACGTCTGACTCTCTTTGCATTCTGAGGACATGTAGTTGAATGTCCTAACTCGGGTGGTATAACGGAAAAAGGAATGATTTCTCACAGTATAAAACTCTTGTGTTTTTCAAAACACACTTATTAGAAGACTATACTGTATTTTATTCCTAATCAAGCTGATTAGCCACTACAACGAAACAAGCAAATGATCTTCGCGATTTAAAACCGAACTAAAATAATAGCAGAATGTACAAGCAGCTGCTTGACATAATCATATCTTGATATTTTATTGAGCATATTGGACTGAGCATTAAAAAATTTGAGCAGGCATAAACTGCTGTGCATATAATGTTAAGCTGGTATAAATATGCTAGCAGGGATAAGCCCACACGTCTTTTAAAGATAACAAGCATCAATATAAGGCTTGGGTTTTGCTGTTAACAAGAGTCAGAAGAAATATACAAAATAGTATGAAGAAATGAGGCTAGGTTGATGATTTGTAACTAAGAATATATATTTGAGCAGGAGGGTAGTAACAGTCATGCCATTCATTCATTAGGTCTAATTTCCATTTGGACTAATACATCTCATGTCAATAAAACAAACATTACATATCATATCTATTAGTAGCTGAGGAGGTGTTTGAAATAATAAATAAATACTGGGGTCCTCCAGGGGTATGTATTCAGTCCACAGCTATTCACGCTCCTAACTCATTACTATGAAGCAATGCAAAGCCCGAATCACATCATCAAGTTCACAGATGACATGACTATAGTGGATCTCATCAGCAAGAATGACGAGTCAGCATACAGAGAGGAGGTGCAGCAGCTAATGGACTGGTGCAGAGCCAATAACCTGTCTTTGAATGTGGATAAAACAAAAGAGATGGTTGTTGACTTTAGAAGAGCACCAAGCAAGCATGCTCTGCTGAATATCAGTGGCTCTTATGTGGAGATCACCAAATTCCTTGGCATTGATTTGGCAGAGAAGCTCACCTGGTCTCTCAACACCAGAGCTATAGCCTAAAAAGCCCAGCAATGTGTCTACTTTCTGCAAAAGCTCATCTCCCATCCTTACCACACTCTACAGCGGGACTATAAGGAGCATCCAGAGCAGCTGCATCACTGCCAGGTTTGGAAATTTCATCATCTCAGCTAGCAAGGCCCTTCACCGGATATTGAAGACAGTTAAGAAGCTGAACTGGAATCTCTCTACCTTCCATCACAGACCTCACACACCCCTCACACAAACTCTTCACCCTTCTACAGTCTGGAAAAACATACCAGTGCATTGGTATGGACTAGACGGACACCACTATTCATGCACATATACTAATCCAACACCAATTCCACTTGCACATTTCTTAAATCACTGGTGCAGTTCTGCATTTTGATGTAGCAACAAAGTCTTGGGAAAAAAACAACATTTTTTTGATACTGCACTATATATTGGCAATAAGGCCACATGACTTGCTCAACCCTAATAATTTCATTGTTGTGCTATTGAAAGATTAGATTTTATCTCTTCCTTCTAATATCATGACCCACTGTCACTAACGTTAAAGATCATTTGTTGCCACTTGCCCCCTTGAGGAGAGGCTAAACTTTTGGATAAAGTATGAGCTTGTGCAAAGGTTTCAGTGCCAATGCAGCAGTAAGCTTTGACACGGCACAATAGTTCAATACTCATCCAGCTCAGGTCCTATTGTGTTGACAGGGGAGCATGTAGAAGAGCAGACTTGGTACCTGCTTTCTGAAATGCTTGCGACTACTATCATTCGGGGGGCTTGGGGGGAAGGGGGTGTGGAGAGATGGCTGATGTGAAAGCTATCTTTGATCTGAATAAAAAGCTGAAGGCTCTGAAGGGCACACTTCGCCATTATTCATGGGAACTTCAAAGGCTGCGTAATTAAACTGGAAGAATACCTAACAAAGAAACAGCCACAACGCAAAACTGAAGGGTTGGTCTGGAGGAGGAGGAAAAGGCGGGGGATGAGAGAACAAACGCCAATACAAAGGAGAAGCGGCGTCTGTATGTCTCCGCAACATTGTCCGGGAGATCCTGCGGGATGTTAGGAAGTGCCGAAACCCCGGAACGCATGCGGATTTGGAGAGGGAAGATGCCTGCGGTGAATCCCATGCTACCACCCGGGATCATGGGCATGTCAGATCCTTTCTTCCCACTCCCTTCTTCCTTAATGCCAGTGAGGGATAAACGGGGAGGCTTTCGGCTGCTTTCAGGCCCAGGTAAACCAGGCAGAGAGAGAGAGAGAGAGAGAGAGAGAGAGAGAGAGAGAGAGACTGGATTACTGAAAAGCAGACTGCTCGAGCTCTGAGTGTTCCATTGAGACCACACCCTGCTAGACTTCCCCTTTACCCCATCAAAACAACTCCCTATCCATCATCCGTCTCAGTTATGATGGAACAAGAGAGCTAATCGATAGGTGGGCTCCCACAGCTGCCAATGTCAGGGATTTTTTCCTTCGTCAGAAGTTCTGGGATAAAAGTGCTGAGTCGCTTGTCGCACGCAGACTTTATTCATCTTATCAAATTACAGCCACCTCATATAACCATCTCGTGGGACTTAACAGCCCAGGACAGGATTTCTCAATATTTCCAACCCATGCCTGATTTCATTGTTTTTCTGATGAATGGGATATATGGAATGCATGAATGTTATGAGCTTCTGCTGTCTCCCAGTACTAAAAGACTTCTGCAGTATTGACATACTGTCTATACATTGTGTAGCAGTCATGCATCCAACCAGCAACTATATGACTTAGTCTGACACAAATAATTGTTTAGACTCTTAAATTAAAAACTCCACCTTATTATTTAAATTTACAATAGTACAAAAGTTACCAATCTGGGATTGGTGAGGTTTATTTCAATGCACTGTTTTTGCATTCTGGTGTCATTCATTTTTAGTAACAGCTCTATCCTGGTTAGGGTTGGGGTGGATATGAAGACACCAGATATTCACACACCCATTTGCACCTAAGGGGAATTGACCATAGCTAAACCTATCTTCTTCGGCAGGTGGGAGGAAACCAGAGAACCTGGAGGAAACCCACACAGACACAAGAAAAACATGCAAATTTCTGCCCAGACAGTAACCTAAGCTCAAGATTGAACCAGGAACCCTGGAGCTGTGAGGCGGCAACGCTACCTACTGCACCACCACACACTGTGAATATTACTGTTTTAGTAAACAGCAGTCACAATTAACTAGCATTTCGTCAAATTAGTACAGAGGAGCAGAGATCTTGTGGGTTTTACACTCTATAGAGTTATAGTTAACTCTGGGATCAACCTGGGATCCAGGGAAACATTTTAAGCAGTAGCGCTAATTCAGCTTAATGACAACCGTATCAGCATCGGTAACTAAAAAAGTTGACTGCAAGCAAGTGGACTGACAGATGTGTAGTCAGTAGATACAGGGTATTAGATCGTCAGGTGTGTTTGAGGAGCTGAGTGTCATATAGTCTTCTCCATCCAGATGCCTGGAATGATTAAAGTAATTACACATGACAGGACAAGCAGGGCACCACCACCTCAGAATGTCCCTCCACCATCCTGCTTTCATTACACTGCAGAGCTCTCTCTCTCTCTCTCTCTCTCTCTGTCTCTGCTTCTCACTCTCTCTCGCTCTTTCTATCTCACATGCATACACACACAGAGCACTGATCAGCCTCAACAGCAATCATCTTAATTTCTAATTATCCTCGATTAATGTATGTAAATGGGGGTTAATCTAAACTTATTGAAACAATTTCAGAGCTGCACTTTTAGAGACTGGCTCCATCAATTAACATCAATATTTGTCTTGATTTTATTATTTAATTTTCACCTTGTTCTCATGTTAATCGACACAATTAGCAGCAATTAAGAGCTTCCATTCGTAGAACAAAGCGAGGCCTGTTGATTAGCGTATTGAAAGGTGCCAAGCCATTGGTCTCTCCTGCAGCTCCTCTCCTCCCCAAAACCGGATATATATTCACATCCGAGACACAGCCAGAGACAGAGACAGAACAGAAAAAAAGACAAATGTTTACAAGCAAACCAGATCCCATGAAGCATTTGTACGAATCCAAACAAGCTTGCTGTTGAACGATGGGCGTAAAAGTCCCCTGCGTTCGACGTTCTATTTTAACAAGCACCATCTCCGAATAACAGAGGAGCAACAATCTGAGCACGCATTTCATTAAATTCCCCACCCATCTCCGTGGTTCTCTATGATACGCTATAAAAGGATTTGTTAATATGAGGCATATGTTGGATTATTCATTACATGCATGATAATGTCATTATTGAGTATGCAAGGCTACTGGGACCAACTCGATTTTCAGTGAATGTCTAGAACAGAGACTAATAATCCATTTAGCACAACAGTGTAATAATATCTCCAGATGGATTATAAACATTTGTTGTTGTTTTTTTTTTTTTCAGCATGTGAATATGATTTTTAGGCCTATCACAGAACGAGCCTGAATGCGAAACAAAAGCAATCAATCTGTTGATGCTAGAATCACAAAGTGATCAATGGACATAAAACTATGACTGATTAAACCTCTACATTATACCGACTGTGACTTATTAATTATGTATCGGATTATTAGAGGGCTGGTGACAAAGTGGTTCATGTACTGTTAATTGTTCAGCAGGTGTATGCTTGCGTGCATGTGTGTCTCTCTCTGTGTGTGTGTGTGTGTGTGTGTGTGTGTGTTGTGCTAACACTATGTTATTGCCAGCACCTGCGGGGATTTCAAGCTCATTCATCCAATGACAGTGATAGCTGGAAGTAGAAATTCATAACTGGTTGAAGCTCAGTGATAAACGGAGAACCGCTGTTCAGAGAGATGACAAATCTCATAGAGATTACAAGATTGGCAACGAGAGAGGTCTCTCCACATCCTCCTTCGGTATAAGCACACCAGGGGTCAGAGGTCAGACGTCTTAAAATATCACCCATGTCAATTTCCATTGCACATTTTCAATGTCACTCTTGAGCGTCCACTTTCTGAGATGTCAGTGTCAGCAGGGTGCCGTGTCTGACAGCTGACTGATACCAGGAGGGAACAGAAAGCTAATCGCACTTATAGAATCGCATCGCTGCCACTATTACAATACAACTACGCACTAACCTTCTGGATGCCAAACAGAGCGCAAACAGTGTCACATATCCTTCTCTGGCATGGTGTGTAAGGCCTAAAGCCATGCTAATTAAAAACAACGTTTCATGCTAACCTTTAAAGTGCTAACTTCTGTTTTAATGCCCTTTAGATAACATGCTATGTATGCCACTGGGTGATGCTCCCATGTCAAACCTAGCTTCACCTACACACTGCTCCTTTTCAATTAACGGATATGGACTGAGAAGCAGAGAGAGTGTGAGAGAGAGTGTGAGAGAGAGAGAGAGAGAGAGAGAGAGAGAGAGAGAGAGTTGAAGGCTCATTTTTATGTGAACAGCGACTTGAGGAATGCTGTCTATAGACCCTTAATTTATGGTAGCGCAAAAGTGGCTAAGCAGATGGAGACAGATACAGCAGGACATGAGCTGTCTCTTACACATGCACATAGACACACCCACACCGACACACACGCACATACACCGGCACGCACATCTCCTCTGTCGTAAATTGCGCTGAGGAATGGAGAATTTATGAGGCACAAATATCTCACTACCAGCCTATCATTTCCTAAGCACTGTCACTGTAATTCTTCCCCAGCCTGTCTAAATACACAGATAAAGCAGGCCTGCACTCCAGCAGAAAGCCAGCACAGACATATCCCGGAGGATGACGGGGTAAGAGAACGAGCGGGTACTGCAAGCATGTCAAAGGCAGTGTTTAAACTCGGGGAAAAATCCCATCAGTTTGTTAAATGTCTCATCTGCCTGTTACACCATGAAATATTTATGCATGCACTTGGAACAGGTGATGCAGTTTATCTACAGTTTGCCATCATTAGTCAACTGAGGATGAGGGATGAACTCGAGATGAAATAAATAGACGAACTTGGGTTTTCACTTTCTCCTAGGATATAGAGAAAACACAGAAGCAGAAAGGCGTCGCACTCCCCATAAAAGAATCATCCCCAACAAATTAGGCACAGCAAGAAAATGGTAATGTGTCCAACACAGGCGAGATAACATTACAGCAGGACTGTGTTCACAATGAACGTGGCCTGGCTTATATAGGATCATTAGAAAGAACAGGAGAGGAGACTGAAGCGTTCCTGAAGCTCAGTGAGTCTAAATTCTCAGCTATGTGCAGAAAGCAAAGCACAGGCTCGGCAAGCAACAGCCTCCAATTTACACAGCAATTTTCTGCTCACTCACTGGGGAACTAAAGCACTCGGTGTCTCTGGTATTAAAACGAAGCCGCCTAACACAGTTAATTAGCTTGTCTAGGAGACACAACAGGAAAAAAAGGAGAAGTTGGATCATCTTGAACAGTTGCTCACTTGAGCTGATCTGGTGCAAGAGGATTAAAAAACATGCCTCAGTGATGATGGTGATCTCCTTCTGTTGGGAAAATGTTTTATTGAACTGTGGAGGCACTGATAGATAATAGCAACCGTGTTTATTTCTCTCTCTCTCTCTGTGTGTGTCTGTGTGTGTGTGTGTGTGTGTCCTTGTTACTGCTGCACAATATATAGTCTGTTAATTGTTATCATAATATTGGCTTTTGCAGCAGGGGTATGCAGCGTGAAAATGAGCGAAAAACATTAATTGTGTCCTGCGAGCATTGAGTGACCAATTGCAGATGTTCCAGATTTGTGTTTTAATAAATCTAATGTTAGTGTGATCTGAATAAAACAGTAAAAAGCAGAAAAACATTAGATTAATTGGTTGCATGGCTTCAAGGTCTCTGGTTCGATCCTGAGCTCAGGTAAGTATTGAATTCACATGTTCTCTACATGTATGGGTTTCCCCTGGGTTCTCCATGAATGGAGATGAATGAATGAATGAATGAATTAATAATTTTGGTATATAAATATGATATATTATGGGTTGATCTGTTTGTTTTATTGTATATATTGTATGGCATATCCATAGGACAGTGTATAGTAATGAGGTCATGAGAAAAACTCTTTTGTTCATTATTTTTTGTTTGTTTGTTTTTGAATGAAACATCACATTTCTAGCTTAATGAATCAGATTCAATGCTGATTTTTTTTTCTTGAGTAGTGTTTGTTGGTTGTTTAGTGGCACATTAATTAAAGCACTTTGATTAAGCACTTTTTCTACATTTTTTACAAAGCAGTGTCGCAAATATTACTTGAACTATTTGAAAATGTTACTGAGAGTCACATTCACTCATGTCATATTTATGTGAGAAGTATTTTAGTCTTTTTCTCCTGTCCTGACCAGCACAGTAATACTACTATGGATGACATCAAGTGACCCAGTAGAAGGACAGTAGTTCTTTTATTATAAAGAAATAATAAAATGTGATAAAACATTTTATTAAATCTGGATTTACACAGCTATAAAACCAGACAAAAATTTTGCTTGCGATTAGGATCCCTGCTCTATATCTGAACACGTTTGTAAACTGATATAAGTTACATATTAGTAATTTTTTTTTTCCAGTTGTAATATCTTTTATTAATGTTTGGTAAGGCAAAAAATTACAGCCTAGTTTAATAACATGTATTAATGTAAAGATAAGTGCTTGTTCTCAGTATGAATCAGGCTAAGATCACCTGCTACCTGAACAGCTAATGACAATCGAAAGTGCTGACACTTTAATAGGGCAGAATGCAACAGCGCAATAAATAAAAGTCTTTTATATGTTAACTCTCATAATTCAAAAATGTGTTAAATATGACAACTGAGGACTCGAAGGCAGCTCTTGTTCGTTTTATGTCTGCTATAATTTTTGCCACCTTCATAAGGCTTGACATAGAGGTCAGTGTCTCTATCCCACTGGGGGGACCGAGAGGAGACATAAACTTCTGGACTGTGCTATAAGATATGACACACACACACACACACACACACACACACACACACGTTCTTTCTTAAATGCACACACACGCACGCACACACACACACACACACACACACACACACACATGAATGCATTTTGCTCTAAACCCCTTCAAGCATTACAGAGTCTTTGGAGACTCTGAGACTATCCTGAGAATAGTATAGTTCCCTTGCAAAGCCCCAGAGAACACGATTCCCCCATGATTCCCTCTCTTGGACCCAACTGTGGTGCAGAGCCAGCGGCATCCCAGTATGCACTGCAGCAGAGCGCAGAAACATCAATGCTGGGGCACATATTCGGCAGCTGAGCACGCCAAAAATCACCCTGACTTCTTTCTGTGTGCAGGATTACAGTGTTACATATATATATATATATATGCAGACACACACACACACACACACACACACTTATTACTACAGCTTATACCATTAACATTATCACTGTTAATGCATCTGAAATACATACTAACAATATATACCTGATTTATCCCTGCAAAATTACTTCCCAATGATGATTAATATTATTAATATTAATACCATTTTCTCTGAAGTCCATATTTATAATAACCCATGAATACATTACTAATATGCTGTAATGCATGTATAATATATTATACATATTGTTATAATCATTAATGTAGACATTACAATTTATGGCATTATGTTTATAATGCATGTGTAAATTATTAATGCATTATAAGCAGAGTTTATAAAATGTCTTACACTATTGCCAGTTTTACTGAAATAAAGGTCCATTTGTCCTAGTTATAGACACAGAGACAGGATACTGTCAGGTTATACTGTGTTTTTTATTTATTTATTTATTTATTTTTGGTTGGTATATTTATAGATATTTTTAGTATAATTATTTTATTTTTTAAAAGACAAATATCAAAACATACATAGCCACAAAGCACTATATTATGATGGACTGGGTTTATTTAATGTTTATTTAATGTTTAATGTCTCAGCACTTTTATAACACTAGTAATAACTTGTGTTAACAATTCATGATAATGGCTACAAAGGTGTAATGCATTTTTTAATAAACATACAGCAAGGCCTATTCATGCCGTATAAATGTGTAATAACACGATAATAAAGTGTTAGCATGTTTTATAATTTGTTACATATAATCTTACAGTGTCTACAGGTTAGTGGTTAAACTGAGAAACAAAACAAAAAAGGCTTGCATGAGAAAATATCGTCAGAACATGACCTTTCCTCTGCTACATCAACTGACGTGAAATGACAACTCTTTTAGACAATTATGGAAAAAAAATACACACTTCTCTGAGGATGTTGGAAATAAAATGTCTTATATCTGCTAATTATCAAGGATGAAATGTCCAGAAGTAAGGGAACAGACGGGGAGGAATGTTCAGGCAGCACAGCTGGTATCTCCCACTACTGGGGCTAAAAATGTTATTTCAGATCATTATACACTGGGAAATTACATGCAGATATTGCATAGCAGAAATGCAAGGGTCCAATTAAACAGAAAGCCTTTTGCTTTTAGATTTGAACCAAATGTTTTACAAGCCTATTCATTACATATTTTTTTATATAAAATTGTACGTTAAAATTAAAATACTATTTTACCGTATTGAAGTAATCATAATGTTACCCTCTAAACAAATATAATCTTACATCTATTATCATGACTAACCTAATTAATGCCTGGAATGTCTTCATAATACAAGATCACCTACAATAATGCAATCGACTCTGTGCACCAATTCATCCTGCTGCATTATATATATATATATATATATGCGTGCATGTTTGTATAGTGTATAGTGAAAACCCAAACCCAGAAAGCTGAAATCTTCTCTATAGCACGCATCTGCCCACAACAATGGCGAGAGAGCAGACAGAGACAAATGCTGGCACTTTCCTGGTGTTTTAATCAATAATTTAGTGAAGCTGATAGAAGCCATACTTTAATCAGAGCTAGACTACATCACATTACAGAGAGAGAAACCTATAGAGAGCACTCTCATTTAGTATTGATATGAAAATGCTCGGTTCACTTCGCATCAGTGAAGTGCAATACTCGCCTGGGGAAAACACCCGTATAAGTGTGTGTGCATGTGTGTGTCTTTGGGGGTGGGGGTGAGGGGTTTACAGTGCTAACAGTGTGCTCTTGCTTCAGCTTTTCTCTATACTGCAAACAGGTTTTCAGTCTAGTCAACTTAAATACACACTGATGCATGTCTTCATGCTTCGGGTCTCATTTATCATTAAGAAAAAGAAAATACAGTGGTCTATTCTAAATTAAATCAAGGCAGTTATATTGGGAATAAGGGAATATGCCACTAAAGTAAATCAAAACCTACAGAAGTCAGTGCACTAATCAGCTGAACCTTGTAATGCTATTCATATGACTATATAAAATTCAATTAAGGAAAAAAAAAGGCCAGCTAAATAAGCAGCACTTACTTTTTATGAAGCATATTATGACAAAAACTGCCCTGTTCAGTCACTGCTCTCTTCATTTAACTCAACACACACAGGACACACATATGACTGGTTTGTGTTGTTCCAGTGCATTAGCGTAATCAGCATGGGTTGAGCTTTATTGCCCCGACTCAGCACTGAAGCATTACGTCATCCATTATTGACAGGCCCATTTCTTAACGATGGAGTGAGTGCTCAGTTACAGTCACTCAGCGTGCTAAAGAGAATGAACGGACCCCTGCAGAGTTCGACAGAGATACACCGGTGCGTATGTGTGCACGTGGATGTGCATACTTGAGGACAAAGGGAGGTATGCTGGAAATACGTAGGGATAATTAGTAGGGGCAGTGTCAAGCGGCGGGCAAACAGGAGACTCAGGAGGAATCAACGTTCACTCACTCGCTCGTCCGCCTCCAGCAGGATACGAGCTGAAAAGAATTCTAGGTGCTATTAAGATCTCAGCCCTGCCTCATTCGTCTGCATTTCTTCCCTTCATCGCTGCTCTGAATACTTTCCCATATCACTCATCGTGCATCAATGCAAGCAGGATTTCGTCACTTTTCTTTACACTTATTTTAATTTAACCTTGTATAGTTTCAGCCTCCTTGTTATTTATGTACAGTTTTATACTTATAACGATCCATAATTTCTCTCTCTCTCTCTGTGTGTGTGTGTGTGTGTGTGTGTGTGTGTGTGTGATTATGCAGTATCTCTCTACTACATGTAAGACTTCAGCCACTGGAAGAAATTCCAATATATTTACAATAGTGAGAATTGTTTAACTATCCTGGGCACGAGTAAAGATTTCTGTCCTCCAGGGAACGAGAGATGCTTGCACAAGCAAATTTACTGCTCTGTATTGACTTAAGCTCTGAAAAGCAGCCGCTACTGCAATAAAGTTCGGTGGGGGAGAAAATCCTATCCAACCAAATCTCAAGATAAATGCAGATGGGGTCACGTTTACAATTAATTCATTAATTAAATAAACAGTAAAAAAAAAAGATGTAGGAATATTCCGACGTGAGGAATTAATCCTGGAGCACAAGAGAGACACTACGTATCAATCGCTTGCTCATTATTCTTTAAACCCCTCGATATGAGCTAAAATACTACACGGCTCTCTTCAAAACACGACAGTATGCCTTCGTTCAGTCCTTTTTTCTTTCCCCTCTTCTCACTGTTTAGTGCCGGATTTGTAAATCCTAAGGAATTATCAGAAACTCCCCTATCTGCACATGCATTCGTGGATACACACCCACGCTAACAAAGTAGCAATTGAAGACTGAGCAAGAAAGGAAGGAAGAAATGAAGTGCTGTATGCTAGAATGAGCTGAAACTTTTCCCTTTAACTGAAACAAAAGCTCGGTCTGGCATTCCTGATAATCCCTTATCCAGTAAAGGCAAGCAGGAGTGCAGCAACAGAGAGCTGAGCAGCAATTACACACACGTATGCGCAGATACACACAATATACCAGCACTCTTGCATGGAGCCTGCAGCAAGAATGTACAGCAAGTCACACAGCTGTGGTGAGAAAACACCAGATGTAAGATACAACAGTATTGTGTGTGTGTGTGTGTGTGTGTGTGTGTGTGTGTGTATATATATATATATATATATATATATATATATATATATAT
>JAOVVF010000051.1:11403163-11433971 GCA_028565595.1 Duopalatinus emarginatus
AAGGAAGACTACTGTCCGTACACAGAGTGCACCTTAGGACTGATGGACAGTGGCTTCTCATTCCCCAGTCTGATCCAAAAGACACTTCATACAGAGACTCACGTGTATAACGGATCCTTTAACTGAACCTCATGTGCCTGCATTTTAATACCAAATATGCATTAGAAGTGCTATTATTATGAGGAATCCTTGCTTTGAAATCCAATTACTACACATGATATTAATTCCAGTATAATTACCTGTGGAGTGAAAGGACGGTACATTGAGATGAAGTCAAGTGAATGTGTGCCCAGTGTTGTCTAATAGGGCAATCATTTGGACTAAATCCCATTAAAGAATTAATGGGACACACTTCTTTCAATCAGGCAAAAACAATGGGGGACATGTATTAAATTCAATTAGATGTGCCAGTAAGAAGGAGGTTTATTTCAATTCTCCTGTGGAAGCAGTGTCAGCTCAAAATTCAGTATGAAATTCACAATCATGTGTGGCTCGAATGTATCCAAAATTGGGATAACTGATAAAAATGCTGGTAAAATAAATAAAATATTTAATAAAATAAAAAGGCTAAGTCATGCAGTTAAATTAAAACTGTCAGTAAGACAGGGAATGAACATATGATGTGGTATTTCTAGGAAAAAAAAAAGTAATGTCAAAAAATCAATATGTGTTCAGTCAAAAGTGAAAGTGAGCTCAGTTTCACCTGTCTTTGACTCATTGGAAGTCTGTGTGTAATAACATACATGAAAAGAAACTGGGGGTAAATGCAAAAGTGCAGTGTTTAGATCAATGTGTCTGTTTAAAATAGCATCAGGAAGGCTATGCATGTACACCAATCTTTGGGGAATATCAACCCTGATGCAAATGTCTATCTCTGTCACTATTCAGGCTGTGTCACTGAAATCTGACACTTCCCTCATATTCCTGATAAGAGCAGTTTCTCATTTATCCCCTTTTCCAAACTAGAAGTGCTTCGCTGCTTTAATATGGCGTGTTAAATAGCAGAGGATTCTGCTAAAAGCTACACTAACTGGAAAAAAATGAACAATCTGCCTCAGTTAAATAGTATATAATGTATAGTTCACATAATTTAATAATGGAACAGAACGTTTCATGGCTGCTATATAGGAGCAAGTGAAGTGTGACGAATTAACCTTTCACCTCATGCTACAGTTAACATGTTATCTGTGTTCCAGGGCTAGGTCAGGAAATAGGAGCAGTGATGCATCCAATGCAAAAAGGTGGCACAGCAGAGTGGAAATAATGTTAAGGCCTATCGAATCAAAACAGACTGGTGAACTATTGCATCTAATTAAAATACAGATCTTCACACGTAGGGATTTAGTTAAGCGGCAGACGAAGTGTAATGTAAAAATGGTATGTGTGTAGAATTCATCTGGCCAAATGAGTAAACAGATAACTCCCAGGAGGACTAGCTTCAGTGATGCAAGAGTGAGCGATATATAAAGGCTCAGCTCTCCAAAACTAACAGTGTTCACACAGCAACACTAGTCAACATGGCCTACCTCCCCAACAAATCAGCACAAACAAGAAGCAGCTCACATTCCTGTCACTGACCAGTCTCGGCAACTGTCACAATACTGCTGAGGATCGGAATAAATCAATATACATGGAGAGATGGGGAGTGAGAGACTGACAATATTAGAAATAATGGAGAGCAGATGTGCGTGAAGCATGTAAAAATACAGTAAACAAACACAGTGTATTTCTGTTCGAGACATCTCTCACCCTATTCAGTGCTTCTCCCTTCACCATGCCTCCACTCTCCCCTGCCTCAGCCTGCTGCTGCTTTCTGCTTGCATGCTGTTCCCCAAACCAAAACAGAGGCCCATTAAAAAGGCTTTTAGACAAAGTTACTTAAATCTGCAAGGCCTTACACAGAGCCCATTAGACATGGGGAGTAGACTGCCTAAAAAAAAAAAAAAAAAACATTAGCTTTGTAGGATTTCAGGAGCCAGTTGTGCTGCCTGAGTTCACAGGCCAGCTCTGTAAACGACATAGCGTGGCCTTTCCATTTGCACTCTGATTACTGACAGCACTCGGCATTTCATACAGCAATGTCCTGGCCAGCTAAGGGTTCTGGGATGCTACAGCTGCAGGTGTAACGACAAGCAAGCAGTGAATGAAAAATACAGCAAAATATAAATTATTTAATTTCGAACTATTTTAAATGTTAAATTCTAGGCAGTCATCCCCCTTTAAGGACATCTTTGCTGTTTGATCGCAGTTGATTGCATATTATTAACTTAATCACAATATAAGGGATGACGGCCAGACGTGGGCTTGTGGTTAAGGTACCAGACTTGTGACCGGAAGGTTGTCAGTTCTATCTTTGCAATGACAAGTCATGACTTAAGTGCCATTGAGCAAGGCACCTAACACCACAACTGTTCCCAGGGCACCGTGAATAGGGTTACCCACTGCTCCGGGCATGTACACTGACGGCCTCTTAGTATATGTTTACTAGTCTATGTATGTGCAGGTTTTTACTGAACAAAGCACAAATGCTGAGTGTGAAATACCTCCGTGTGTAAGTACAGTGGTCAATGAGTGGTTCAGTTTGAAAAAATAAGCTTAGAAAATGAAAAAGTTGATATATGCATAAGAACAAAAATGACAGAAAAATGAATGATGAAATAACAATATAATTTCTTGATCTACAGTTGAAATGTTATATTGGATCAGAATAGGAGAAATGTGACACTGCTTGGATTTGTAATTAAGCTGCCGTCAGTTCCTTGTGATAGACTCTATACTCACACTAATCTTCTTAAAATTGTTAATAAAATACAGTCTGCCACATATGAGCCACTCTATTTCATTACGTTCAGAAAACTCACTTGAATCAGAATATTCTGAAAATGACCACAAGTGAGAATCTATTACAGAAATCTTCTCTAAATATGGAATCATAGTTCAGGCTGGTGGATTATAATCTGACATGATTAGATCAATATAATAATTACTACATGCACATATTCTATATTTAAGAGATAGATACGACAGTGTTGTGCACTTTCTTCTCCCTCACTGATGACGAGTTGTGCAAGTCCTGTGTTCAAGGTAAGGCAAAGAAAAGATCGAGCAGAGTCCAAACAACAGATCACACTTTGTAACTGACCTGAACACACCAAGTTAGAGAAGAGCTGTAGGTAGGAAACGCAGCAAGTCTGCTAAAAAAAAAGGCAGTGATGGTGAGTGCTCTTCTTTATTATTTTCTTGTAAAATATCTGAGGGAATTTAACAGTCATTTGGGATTGTGGTACGAGTGGAGTGAAGGTGTGGAATCAGCCTTATTTCTTTCATTCACTTTGACACTGTCTCTTGATTTGCACAATAAATCCCTTTTGATAGGTCAATAACCTATAATGTTAATGTCACAGTCCTGCCATTAGTTTTATAGCTTGTGTGTCCCTTCTGTATCTTAATGACCCGTATCTGGCAGAGCTGCAGATGTCCCCGGCCCACAGCTAAACTCCATGTCCCCCCAACCCCGGAGTGTCCTCCAATCCTGCACACACAGGGGCACTCTTCCCCCATTCCTCAAATCACTCTCTCTTCCTCCCTCTTTCTTTCCTCTGCCCAGTGTCCTACCCATTGGTTTGTCCTTTCAAATTCCCATGTTCCACGTGTCACATCCTCTTTTTCTGCTCTTGTTTTCATTTGCTTTTAATGAAGTATGCTCACATGTAATACAGCGCGGCCAAATTGCCATAATCAGTTAGCGCTAGGAAGTGTGCTGATTCTGGAACTCTTTGAGTAATTATGCTCATTGCCTTTATGCCTTCTCCCAGTGCTCATTTCACGGTCAGCCTCCCGCTGAGGGAGGATGCACAAGCCCTCAGTGTGACCTTGCTCTCTGTTCCTAGGCCTGACCACAGCACTATTGATTCATGGATCTATCCACCCTACAAGCTGCACTCATCATACCCAGAGCCCAGTGACTTGGCCACTGATCTCCAATTCTGGTCTTCCCACTTGAGTCCCAGTGCCACAGCCCATTAGAAAGGTGTAGGGCTTTAAGCGGTGCTTTGGATAATGCTGTCGACTCACACCTCCGGGGGGAATATGAGAAGGTAGCAAGAGTGAGATAGAGAGAAAGTGATAGAGAGACAGAGATAATGGAGCATCCGTGTAATGGCCTTTCCCTGGGAAACCCTGTGTAAACACAGCTAATGATATCAAAGTGTGATAAGCTCACAGCCGTAGTCATGGACATTTCAAGATCTTTCTCTGTCTTTCTCTCTCATTATCAGCGGAACAGTGTGACCCAGTCTGCATAGATTGTTTGCGGTTGGGGGATAAATCCTGCTACTGGTCGAATGTTTAATCATCTTATCAGGGGTGCAAGGGAGATTAGGACATACCAGGCATGTAAGACACAGTGTGAGGTAGGAGGATTACACACTGCACTGAGTGGACCGCGAACACAAGAAGCTAAGCTGGATGGAGAGTTTCAGAAAACATTTTGATCCGAAAAAAAAGAAAAAATCCTACCGCCACTAAAACTGGTGAAAAAGAAAAGCGTTGGAAAGAATTCTAAAAGGACTACATGGCTGCTGAGTGGCAAGTGAGCTGGTCATATTGTTCTGAATTAGGAGCGGAGGGGGCATCAAACCCAAACAAGCAGAAAGGCGGCTTAATAATGACTTTACAGAAACACAGTTTTGCTGTGCATGCATTAGTAAATGTCAGGGCTGAGAACAGATTTTCATCTACACGGATTGGGAAAAGAGTGAGAAAACAAGCTTGTGCAAGTGTAGGTCACGAAAGCAGAGCTGAAGGCCTCGGCGAGACAACAGGGCAAATGGAAACTTATTTCAGCTGTCAAGCAGGCTCGTGGAGGCACAGCGCTGGAGATGAATACACAGGCGGAGCGCTACAAGACCCACAGTATGTGACTGGAGAACACAGATCAATTAATGTGGTGACAAATTAGCACAAGCACTTCATTTAGCAATATGACACCAGTGGCAGCCGCTCTCCACTCCGAATTACATGGCTGATCGACGCCGCTTCCGAAAGATGCTGCATTCAATGAATATGGAGAGCTCAGAGGGACTGTCAACAGAGACAGGCCTTCTAAGACGGGTCTACATCACTACCTGAACGCAGGTCAGCAGGAACAACGCTGACATTTATGCTATCAATGACTCTATCGATGGAACAGAGACACATGCCTTGCTCAACATTTATTTCCGACGCATATCAGTTAACAAAATCCATGTTTATATATTTTTAATATCTCAGCGTTGGCATTTCAACTGCAAATTTACAGGATTTTCAACAATGGCTATGTTAGAAAGGTGAAGGGAAATGTAAACCTCATGAAATCTAATGATGTTCCTTCTAGAAATCATATGAATTTTGACTCAGGATCAGGTTTCAGGAAAAAAAAAAAGTATTTTACCTGAAGGTATATGTATATTGTATTATATAATCAACATATGTGAACCAAATTAAATGAGCGCACAAAGACTGAATGAGGCTTGTCTTCAACTATGTGAGTTTGAAATCAAGGCAATGAGTTGCATTTAGCCTTTATATAAAAGTGAGTGGTTTGTTCTTCTATTAGAGCATGTGCTCACCCAGAAACAAGTCCCCTGCACTGAGCACTCAATTATTCAGTAGGAGAAAAGCCATCTCTCTCTCACGCCTCTTTTCCTTTTGTTCTGCATCTGGAGCAAACAAGCATCAGCGGAGCTTTATTTCTCACTACTCTCACTACTAAATTAGCCCCCACAGAAATTTGGGGAAAAAAAAAACCTGTACTGGATATCACCTGAGTGCAGAGGAAAAAAAAACCCAAACCAAAACAAAACATAACATACATTATATTGTATAGACACATAACACCTGACACCTTGCCATGCATTGCTATCGTTTTCAAAGAAAGGAGCTCTGCTTACATTAGCAAAGCAGCTTCAGGATGTCTGACATGGGTGAATTTTATCTCTTTTCTTGCACTTCCTGGCGGCCAGCTGAAAGTGATCCCCGATTAGATTAGGTGTGTGAGTGGCACGGTGCCGGCGCAGGGCCAGGCCGCGTGGCGCCGTAGCCTGGGCTGAGCAGGCAGCGTGCACTCTGGGCTTTGGCACGCTGGAACGATGAAGGAGAATGATTAATGACCAGCCCTCGCTATCAAAGCGCCGCACCGAGCTCGAAGATGAGAGATTGCTTTCTGACGATCATTAAATCCTGTTTGCCACATCTGCGGGTGCGCACTTTTCATCTGGCCCCTGACGGGCAGGGGAGGGCCGAGCCACACGGAGGCTAGGCTGACAGAGGAGGATGCTGGGTGGAGTGAAGATGGAAGGAATCCTCCATCTACTATGTAACGTTAGTTAAAAGCTTGCTTCCTGAGCAGTTGGATTTTTTTTTCCCCACTGTCACTACTCGTCCACACCTCTGCTTTACGCTGTCATTTTCAGACACAATTAAACATGTTATATTTAGAGAAAGATAAGATATAAAAGATATGAATTTAAACCAAATAAAAAAAAAGTTGCAAACTGAATATTGCATCACATTCTGTACACTAAAGAAGAAGGAAAGCGAGATCAAAGTACATAAAATCCTCTATCAAGAAGCAATATATAGCTTCACGTGACAGCAGATTCATGTTAAACAAATTTGCACGGCATTGGATTTACATCCAATCGCCCTATTTCATATTTGAACATACTCCTTCAGTGAGCTGAGAAATTGCCAGGTCTCTGCAGAATCAGGTTATATGATACTCTTTCTTCATACTGAACATCAATAAAACATTTCTGTACAGCTACAGCTGGATTTTCATCTCCCTTCAGACCAGCACTACAGAACAGGGCCCTTCAGAGAGGAGGTATATTAAACACAACTCAGAAACTCAACTCGAAGGAGAGGAAGAAAACAGAAAAAAGGCACACACTTAAAAAAATAACAAGGAGAGAAACGATGAGGGGAAAAAAAAAAGAGCCCTATATTACACGCTTCTACACACCCTATGCTTACTTTGTGATTTTCAAGGCATCGAGCTAAACAGTGAAGAGCAAGAGTGTGAAGGGATGACAGCTAGTAGGCCACCATGATGGCTAAAGGCATGTTACTCACCCAAAAATACATCATCATTTCGGCCAGAGGAAAGGTGAGCACGGACCAAAGGACAAAATAAGACGTAGGGGAGATGTGATGGCAACCTGAATGCAGTGGGACGGGCTAAAAGTCTGAGTGGGTTCCTGTTTGTTTAGCTTTTCTTCTTTCTTCTCAGGTACACGTCTCTTTTACCGAGTCCCCTCCTCTTCGTTTTAGTAATCTGGGAGGATTTATTTTTTTGGCCCAAGGGGAAAAAAAAGATAGGGACAGGGAGAAAGGGAGGTGGAAAAACACTGCCTGATCTTACTTTGCACCTTCCACTAGCTCCTTTCTTCTTCTTGATGACCACACAAACTGCTTTTACTTCTCCTTTTCTCCACCACTCACTCACTCACTCTCAGACACACACACACTCCGCTCCCTCTCTCTCTCTCGCTCTGCACATGTGCGTTCAGTCTTTCCTGATGTCAGCGCACTGGCTGCTTCACGATCTTATTGCTGAGTGGGAGAGCTGTGCTTCTAGGGCAGGCACTCCAGAAGCTGTCCGACGGTGTTCTCCAGCATCGCTCCAGTGATGTATTGCCCCAAGCCGGCACGGACGAAATTGCTTTAGTAACTGATGTAGCCAGATCTTTACAACAGCCTCTCATCCAGGCCAGGACAGAGGAGGTGCGGAGGAGCACACACGTGTCTGCCACCTCTGCTGTATAGAGCAGATGAGGAGAAGCAGGTCTCACTATGCAGCTGCAGATTTTCTCTCTTCACAGGCTCGAGTCACCCAGCACCAAAAAGTCACCCAGAGCAACAGCCAAGAAGCAAAAAGCTGATAAAAGCGAGAGGAGTAAAACTGTAAGTGCACATAAAAGGCGCAGTTCTGTCTCTTTCTTCTTTTCCCCTTGCTTGTTTTACTCTTTTTTCTTTCTTTACTTTTTTTTCTAATGCTTTTTTTCCTGGTGCAATGCTAGTGAAAAAAGATGAGGCTGGGATTCAGGGGCTCAGTGGATTCCGGTGCTCCACACTTCAGCCAATCAGGAGTCAGCAAATGCTGGTAGAGAGCAGAGGGAGTCGCTTGACGGCATGCAGTGAGTCGGGCTGCTCTTTGGGCTGGCAAAAGACCTGCGTGTGTGTGTATGTGTATATGTGTGTGTCCATCAGTGAATGTGTTTGTATTGGAGTACTGTTGAGGTAGCGTGGGGCAGGGGTGGGGGAAAGAGTGGGGGGTGGGCGGGGGGTAGAGGAAGTGTAATGTGTGTAATCCTGTCTCAGCAAATTTCATTCCATACGTTCAATCTGCAGCTGGATGACTCGTAATGTTTAACCTCAAACATGCCGAATATCCATCCCTGCATTGGGAAGTACTTTCATTTCACTTTCATTTCACCGGAAAACATTTAGCGTTTTTGGGTTATAAAACATAACCCGTTATTAGGTTGACGCTTGTTGTGCAAAATCAGTTGTTATCAGTGTTCAGTATATTATATAGCAAATGAAGTAATACAGTTATGCATACAATTATTTACAGATTTGTTTTAACACAGAGTCAGCCTCTTCTCTCCGTCAGTCCCCACAGGGAAAAAAGTGAACCACTAAAGTGAAATCCTTCAGCAAGTTGGATTAAAGATAGCATCTCTATCAAAATAGCACAAGTCTATTTCAAGTCTTGTTCATAAATAAGTGAAAAGCAAGCGATGCCTGTGCTGTGCCTAAAACCAGCCATACACTGATTTTCAAGAACATGGAAGAAAAAAAAAAGGTAAGTTTGAAAAGAGAAAATAAGTGAGTAGAATATAAAGCAGAGACATTTTTCAGCATAACATTAACCAGGCTGATCACGCATGGAACAGATAATCGAAAAGTGTATAAAAGGGTGTTCGGTATCAAAAGCACACTAATCATGAGCAGGATAACTGGATTTGTTTCTTCTGCTCTCCGTTTTCTCTTTCAACCACCAGGCATGTTTGTTGCTCAAACTCCTCAACGCCTCTTTATTTTCTAGATTTAAGGAACACATTCAATTAATTTCTCTCTCTCTCTCTCTCTCTCTCTCTCTCTCTCTCTCTCTCTCTCTCTGCTCCAGCTTCAGTGGACACAATGCCTAGCATGCTCATGGTGCTGCTTGTTCAGGTTAAGTACTAAGTGGACGAATGACCCCCGGGACATCATTTTCCATTACAGAGACAAGAAACCTCTCCTTTGAGAGGAAGGAGGGAAGAATTGTTGGAGAACCTGAAGAGGTTATGCCTCTTGTCGTGTTCTCTTTTTTCTCCATGCCCGCAATCCATTTACTCAATATTTAATGCCAGCATTGTTCAGTCCATGGGTTTGATCTCTGTTATTAATGTGAGCTTCTCATCGAGTCCCACAGCCTTGTCACTAACTTGATACGACTCTTTATAAGAGCGTGATAATGGATTCCATTTTGTACACTTTGACCTCTTTTATATCCCGTACTGCAGGTCAAAAAAAATAGGTCTGCTATTCCCAGTACACACATAACCAACTATCCTGTAGTTACCATGTTCTCCGCTGACCCACATTCATTCCCATGCCTATGCTCCATAACCCTGTGTTAACTTATTCTGAACTTACTCACTAACAAGACACAAACTGGGGATAAGAACAGCAGATTTGGATAAACCCAACAAATCAGGAGTCAAAGTGATCATTCCCTCACCTGGACCCAGCTGTCAAGCTGAGTCAAGGCGATTGGAATGAGCCAACAGCATTTTTCTTCTTTAAGCAGGGCAGATGAGCCATGCTTTGGCCGGGTTGAACCAGTGTCCATGCCAGATCGTCTTAATTAGGAGCCGGTGGCGGCCAACGGCAGGTGAACACATCTGGGAAGCCATATTGGCCGCAAGCGCAGCGGGTCTTGGAAATAGTGCAAGCCTAAGAATATTTCAAAGCAAGTGAGCAATTTTTAAATTATTATTTAAATAACACCCAGAATGGAGCGGTAATGATATAAACAAACATAATTCAATGTAAAGCTTCATCACCACGTCAGTATGGCTGTGTCTCTGTGATGGCAGAGTTGTTCTTATGTTGTGTGGTTCGAAGACCTAAGAAGCCCGAGTGTGCTATCAATTACATGTTTTCTGCTGAACAGTTGAAATTCGGCTCTGACAGCCAGCTGACAGTGTTCAGCATTATCCAGCCATCTATGTGATGCCAGCGACAGTGATTGGACATTCCCATTCCAGTAATCCCTCTCTCACCTACCCACCTCGTTTTCATCAGCCACGAAGTGGGGACCCGTCAAGCCATTTCCGCATGCAAACCAAATACCTAACACACCTCGTAATGAGGACTCGTCCCACTATCTCACACACACACACACACACACACACGCACACGCTCGCTGGTGCGCTCACACACAGTGTGCAGAGTTCTTAGCGCACTGTAACTCTTAGTCCTGTCAGCCAGTCCGCCTCAGTCTGCCCTGCCTTCTTCATTAGTGCTTTAGCCAGCGTCATCATTTCTGCCTCCATAAACTCAGTGGAGCTGCATGCCTCTTTCCTCCACTCACTGGGCACTCTTTTCCTTTCCAATTACCGCTACAATTCATTTATTCATTAACCCGCCATGGAAAATTGAGGGAGACTGAGTTTGAAAAACAAGTGACCTCCATTTTTTCAACATTTTGTGGTGGTTCTTGATGTTTTGAACCTGGTTAAAATGCAGCTCAGTGGAAGTGATGTACTGGAATGAAGGGGACTGAGACCTGATAACTGGACAGAAGCATTTCCAGACTGCAGCTGCCACACATTTCGAAAACTCTCAGTGTTAATAATTACTCGGTTTTTTTTGTTTGTTTTTTTTAGCACACATCGCGGGAAAGACAAGTAATTTGGTTCGTTTGAAAGAAAAACACACATGGTCAGAGCACACTAAATTAAACACAGCCTTTATCATCGCATGACAGCTCATACAAAATCACTGTCACTAATCACAATACACTATAATTGCCTTCACTTAAATTGCAAGCAGCAGCTGAACAGTTTTGCCAGGCACTTTACAGTTCAAAGAAGATTTGAACTGATAACATGAGTCTGTGATTTATTATATGTAAATTGCATTATACATATATATATATATATATATAGCTGGTGAAAATCATATAGACAGACCTGCCTCTTTGAAAGCAGTTACTTCAGGTTAGTGTCTAATGGATGCCATGTGTTGCTTTCATGATTTTTTTTTACTGAAAGAACGTGTAGGCATTTTCATTTTATTTTATTATTATTTTTTTTTTTTTTGTGAGAGACCTTTGACATCTCAGTGCCATGCTACGTATTAATCAGAGCTCATGGTAGAAAAAAAAAAAAAAAAAAAGAAATCACCCAACCGTTAATCAATGTACTACATTACTTCAACAAGTCATCGTTTTTTTATCCCTTCTATTCCATAGTGAAATGAAAACGCTTGCTACAAGTGATCTTGTTAATTAAGTAAACCTCAAAAAACAAGATGCAGAAAGCTTACAGCTGTGAACGAGTTGCCTTTTCACTCCGATGAGCACCTTATGCTATTCCTGGAGGAAGTCGGCATCAATGCACACCAATCCTTAATAAAACTCAAACTTTATGAGGCAGTGATGTGTGCTAAGGATACAGTCCAATTAAAGCTACATTACTCTTACTATTCACACTCTGAAAGTTTCATGGATGTATTCAATTATCCGTTGCAGCGGCATCACATGTATGATTAAATAATTCTACAATTGATATATAATTTATACATTTTTTTTTAGCTATTTTAGACCGTAAGGAAGGTCATGACTAGAGGGAGGATTTCAATATTAACTTGACATCTACTCCCACTTTCTTTTACAACACACAGAGCAAAGGGAGTACATAAGTCCCACAGTCACATAGGCAAAACAAGAGGCTTTGCAGAATTACAGGATTATTATTATTATTATTATTATTATTATTATTATTATTATTATTATTATTTTTATAAAAACACCCTGCTTACAGTGTTTTATTTGTACAATATATATTGTTATAGAATTATGGAATCTTATTTACTGGAATCCTTAAAATACAAATAGAAAACACAAATTTTCAGCCTATACTTGGCTTAAAACACGAAAAGAGCCAAGCCAAAATTGCAAGTGGATGTGAAACGGTGTGGACGTGAATCACCTAAGAAATCAGACAGCAGGAAATTACTCACCAGTCTTGTGACAAGGGGAACCCCAAAATGCCAGAAGTGATCGTTCAGCAGCCCACTGTACACTACGTTTCCAAAGAGAGCAATGTTTCCGGTTTTACACAGCCCGTTTCCTGGTTTGGTTTCTGGAGGAGCATAGAGAAAAAACACATGCTTAACAGACATTTCTGCAAACCTATAAAGCTTATAGTGATTACCACTGTGTATCAAGAAATGTTTTGAAATAGACGTTTAAACAAGTGGGAAAAACGTATACATACACATGTACAGTATATAAGACCAGAGGCCAAAGATTGTGGGGTTTCTAAACACCTGACCATCATACCCATACCTGGTTCATTGCATTCACTGGAACTAAGAGATGAAGACATGATCTGCCAAGGTTAAAGTAGAAGAATTCAAGTCCTGACTTCAACCCCACTGAACACCTTTACAATGAACTAGAACATTAACTGCACCCCAGGCCTTCTGACCTCAAATCTATATTTTATATGGCCTCACTAACGCAAACCCCTACAACGATGTTCCAAAATCTAGAGGAAAGCCTTCCCAGAAAAGTGGAGGTTATTATAAAAGCAAAGAGAAACTAAATCCAGAATAGGAAGTTCAAAAAGCATGTGATGGTCAGGTGTTCACACATAATTAACTATGTGGTGTATGACATATGAGTAACATACATACACACATACATACAACTAGGTAAGAACTGAGAAGTCAAGTGGACCTGGAAACGTGCACACAGAATATATGTTAAATGCTGTTTTGTGAATATATCTTATGCTAAAACATAATTAAAAGTTAAAATTATATTACAACTAGTTATCCAAAAGCAATATTCTACATGTAACCACAATCTCTATGTTTTAAAATCTCTCTCTCTCTCTCACTCTCTTTCTTTCTCTCTCATACCCAGCTCCATCTCTCACAAGCTTCTTCCCTGAAGATGTTTGAAACATGACTTGGAGAGAAGACATAAAAGAAGCCATGTGCAGTACATTAAATTATTCTCCATAAATGCCAACTACAGCAAAAATATGCATTGTGCCTCAAAACAACAGGGAGGCACATATTGTGCGGTGCATCACGGCAAACCGTGCACTCATTATTGAAAAACAAAAAGGGAAAAAAGCCCTATTAAAATGTCACTTGTGCTCTTTGTGGCCCGGGTAGCGCACGAGTTTTAGAGTTATTAATGGGCCTGGTGTGATTGTTTATGGTGACTGCCTGCCGCAGGCTCTATGGGCCTGTCTGTAAAGTCCACGGATCATCCAGCAGCACACTTCCCCTCTCTTTACATCATGCCATGAATATGCATGTGCATAGGCCACGCTCCAGGGAATCGATCACAGCTATAGCACATTTATATCTGTGCCACGTGGCTGATTTTTATAAAACGATATAGCCTAATTAGCAATAAAATCCCTCACTCCATAGCTTTTTAATGTAGGGGGCAATGCATGCACAGGAGACTTTTGCGGCAGGATAAATAAGTGCGCATTCCTAGTGTTTTATTTTTATTTTTTTTTTTTATTTTTTTTTTTTGCAGGTGATGTAATTTGATCAGTACATACGTTGTTGCATCAGTGCCTGAGAGTAGTGTGGAGCTGAAGAAAGGAGAAGGATTCAGGTGGCATAGCTGGCAGGCATCACTTTGGAGCATCCTTTCTCATCCATAGGAATTCTGTTCATCATGCCTCATTGTGTGATGAGTTATTGACAGTGAGACGAGAATGCCGAGAGCAGCGCGGTACAATGCGGCTCCACGCTACCAAACCCCAGGCTGCTCCATCAGCTTTTCTTACTTTCAGCCTCACTTTCTATACCCCTCAGCTTTACACTCACTCTACTCTGACTTCTCTTCTCCTCCTGTTTCTCTCTATGGCATTGTTTCTATTTCTTCACTCTCTCAGTCTCTCTCCCTCTCTCTCTCCCTGACAACTTCCTTTTCTTACGCATGTCTGTCTCTCTCTTCGACTTGAAAAAAAAGAGCTTTGAAATGTCAAAGTTGTCATGAACAGTACATGAGGGTGAGTAGTTTTTGTTTGAAAAGAATGCACTAATTGTGTTGGTTAAGACAGAGAGATACTTTGTATTTACTTCAATCAATTTATACACAAATACACTCTGAGTAACTGGTCCTGGGTCTATAAAATAGTTGAATACTGTACAGGACATCCAACTTTCATGTTCAACTTCTGTTTTTTTGGGGGTTTTTTTGGTGTAATATTAAAACAACGAATAAGAAAAAAAAATGTTAACCTGAAATTTAAATCCATTTACAGATTAATTACACCTTCTTATTTCGTTTTGAAAAACACCATATTTAATAAGTTCAACTCACATTTAACCATGTCAACAAATAAGCCAGCTCAAAATCTTACATCACTTAGTGTATTAACATTTTAAAATCCCACACTCTGCTAATACATTAAACAATGATCAGACAATGCGTTGGAAAGCTAAGCATCTCTCTGTAATTGCATGTTCGTGTTGCTCCCTAATTGGGACCTTTTCCCTCCTGAAACCTGTCCCTTGGCTTCAGGCTTCATGCTCTGGTCCTGCCCTCCCACTGTTTCTCCAGCCCACGCTCTGTTCTGGCAGTGCTGAGTGCACACAAGCAGGCCTGGAACTTCCTCTCCACAGGCCAGTCCTGTCAGCACCTCCAGCCAACCCAAACACACCAGCCCTTCCATATGGCCATAGCACCTTGCCCGCTCCTGGGCTAGAGCCGAAGCCAGCGGGGCCGGAGTGAACAGAGCCTTCCAGAGACCTCTCCAAGGCTTCATGCCACCTCTCCAAAAGATGTATTCATTACCCCTCCTGTACCCCGGGGATGTTCCATAGCCTCTTTACAAAGTGTGCAGTGTGGCAGAGCCTGTTTAAACATGACTCCTAGACCAGTTCATCATGTGCAGTGTGCAGCCACTCTGATTAATACAGAGAAGGGGGCCATGGCAGCAGACAGAGCTGCAAGGGATTTGGTGCATTAATAACACCATGTTATTGCCACTGCTGGCACCTCTGCCCTTCTCTCTCTCTCTCTCTTTCTCTCTCTCTCTCATACATGCACACATACACACACACCTGAGGAATAACAAAAAGACAAGATCATCATGATGTATTGTCAGTAAACGTTTGGAACATGTTGTCATTAGTCTTTCACTAATGAGAATGACATACATTAAAATGAATGATTTTTGTATACACAATCCATTTATTTTTCATTTAAGTAGAATGATGCGGCAGCATAAATTGATTACATCGTTCCTCAGCATTCTGGCTGCATGTTGCTTTCATCATGTGACAGCACTGCCATGCAGAATAACATGAAGATCGGGGGTCAAGAGGGTCAGTTAATGTTTATATTAAAAAAGGGAGAAAAAAAATATCTTTGACTTTGTCATCGCTGTTGCTGATCTCCTGGGACTTATGCATATCATGCAATAATAAATAGCTGAGGATTTGATATATCTTTACTGATGAGAAAAACCCCAGTGCAATAGCCAGACTGGTTCAAGCAAATAAACATTCCTTAGAATTCTGGTGAGCAGAAAAGAATTTCAGAAAATAAACGATGGATAAAACTAGAAAACACAGAGGAGGAAATGTGACCGGACCTTATAGCTATGAGACAATGAAAGTGAATGTGAAAGAAAGAAAGAAAGTGAACTATTTTGCCTTACTGTGTTTGCACACAGAAGGAATGTGACCTCTGCGATTAACCCATCCGTGCAGTGAAACACACACACCAGTGAACACACTTGCCCGGAGCGAGGGGCAGCCCCAAACCACGGCGCCCGGGGAGCAGTTAGGGGAGTTAGGTGGCCTGCTCAAGGGCACCTCAGTCGTGTCTTGCCCTGGGTGGGGATCGAACCCGCGACCTTCCTGTCACGAGACCAGTGAAGTGATTATCTGTCTATGCTTGCACACAAAGGAGTTTGACCTCCGCTATTAAGCCGTTCATGCAGTGAAACACACACACACTAGAAATCGCACACACTAGTGAACAAGTACATTAGGGGCAGTTAACACATTTGCCTGGAATGGTGGGCTGCCTGGGGAACAGTTGCGATTGGTGTCTGACACTTCAGTCATGTATTGTCATTAAGGGTAATCAACCCAGCAACCTTCCGGTCACATGACCAGTTCCCTAACCTCAAGCCTCAGCAGCACTGACTTTTTCCACTGTCTTTAAAACTTTGGTCTAGACATGATTTGTACACATTGTACAGAATTCATCTTCAGTCTAGTATCATGGAAGAAAATCAGCCCAGTACCAGCCGTACCTCCAGACAATAATGTCATAACAGCATGCAACTTTCTGTTGTCAATTTGACATGTTGGCTATGAGTCTAGGGAAGGCAGGGGAAAATTTTTTGCACCTGAGCATGTAATTGATGAGAACACTAAGCAAAGGCAATGCCATTAGTTAGGCCTCTGAATATTCTGAGGCCTCCAAACCTAAATAAAAATAAATAAATAAATAAAATTAAGATATCTCAGAAAGCAACATCAGTAAATTGTGGGAAGAGAAAACATCCAGGAAAATAGGGCTATGGAACATTTTAGAGATGACTGTGTGTTGTTTGCTGGTGTAACTGATCCACTGCACCACAGAAAAAGACTCACGCTCACTGCTCACGTCTGTCTTTCTGCCATTTTCAGAATTTAAAAGTCTCCAGTGGACTAACGTTTAGAAATTGTATGTTCCAGTATAATTTATTAATATATGATTAAATCAATGCTTGATGCCCTTATAGATTGCTTCAGAATAATAAAAAAAAGAGCCTTGACAGGAATAGCAGAGTAGTACAATTTAATTAAACTCTGCATCCTCCCCCTGTGCAGCAGCCTGATTAAAGTAGCAGTCAAATAAAACAGCATTTAATTGGCATACACCACAAAAGCTGTTTGCATGTTTATTTAACATTGTGGCATATTAATAAAAATTTAGAGCCCTAATTGGGTAAACTTGTGCAGGCAAGAGTGAGGTTCCTGGCTTCACAATCCCAACGCCAACCCCCCCTCCCCACTGTTTAATGGCCTATGACTGAAAAACGATCCCGGGCTAGTTTAATATTTCTGCAGTCATACTTGATGAAAATCCCTGCTCTCATTGGCTAAGAGCCACACATTAAAAAGTAATCATAGCTACCTGGACCTGCTGGTGAGAATCCCCAGTGGAGCAAACCACTTGGACGGGCCTGGTGGAGCGCGGCATTCCGGCATGGGGAGGATCATTAGCATCTCACCTATCTCGAATGTGGCGTTCCGCTAGTCCATCCCCAGCCGGCTTCCTCTTGTGGGCCTTCTCCATCCTCACTTGGCATGGCACCAGAGACAGCTGGAGAGTTTGGCCTCCTCTTCCACCTTTACCACTCCTCCCTCTTTCTGCTTTTTCTCTACTCCTGTCAGTTTAGCGTGCTGGGCACCCAAATGAGTGGCCCTTTGATCATCTACCAAACAGGGAGAGCAGAGCACAGCACAGGCCCTGAGCAATCAGCTCCTCACTGTTACTGAGAGGGAAGAGGAAGCCAGGGGCCTGAGCAGCAGGCCCAGAGAAAACAATGCCAAGACAACAAGATTTTACCCCATGCCAGCACAACATGAGAGTATAATACATATCCAACTCTTTATGCACAGGATAAGCAGACACATACACACTCTCTGCATGTGTGTGTTACTTGTTGAATTGAAACTGTTAGAAGGCATTTAGACAACTGGGGAAGTTAGTCAGTGGTAATGCATTTCTGGAATGGTGGATGCAGCCCCATTAACACCACTGGGGTGGCATTGTTGAATTAATTAGTTGGGACTGATAACATAGCAAAAGAAAGCTATCATAAAATGACAAGCACCTTGCATTTAAACATATGGAAAAAAGGACAGACTCCAGACAGACTTTTTTTTAGGTGTGATTTGACGGACGAAGACCACCGCTCACAGCCGAAACCTTGGCCAACAACTTGATTTTTCCAAAACACAAACACAATACGCCATGAGAAACATTGGTAGAAGAGCATAACAACATAGCTACCTAGAGTCTACCTTTAGCCAGTTAAACCCATTTCCCTGTCTGTATAGACTTTCATATATGCTATTACATTATGCTAGACACCAATTATTAACCTAGTCAATTCAATTAAATCAACTAAACCACAAGCCTGGGCAGTACACTGAATATTTCCCTCGCCCTGTAGACTAGCCCATGAATTTAAGACTTTGTTCAGCCTTGCAACTTTAATGAACAAATTACTGCAGTCATTTTAACTCACTGTAGGTGTAATTTTTCACATTTCCCACTCTTTAATGTCCCTGATAGGTGCACAGCCAGAGAATAAAACATTAAAAAGTTTTAATTGTAACGGTTTGTCAGGGTTTCTTGGCCTGAAGATGATGATAAACCAAAATACACATGTACTCGGACTTCCACAATGTTCGTCATTTAATGCTAACATAAATGACACAACCTTACCAAGTCCAGTTGTAAGGATGCTGTTACTGCTCCAGCCTCCAGACTACTGTCTACACTGTAAGAATTTAGCTCCCAGAATTCCAGTATGTCTGTGTCCAGTACTGACACTTCCTACCCATTCTCAGTTCTCAGAATATTAGTTTTTGTTTTTCCCACCTGCTTGTGTTCTTGATGGCGTTCATTTTTTTTTTCACCTGTTTTGACTCTGCCTTGTTCCTTACATAAGTATATAAGCCTTTTGTTTTTTCAGTTCCCTTTTGTGAAGTATTAGGATGTCATGCTGCCTGTACTGAGCCTGGCATTTTTCATTTACAGTCTTATACTATTCTGGTTTTTGACTTTGTTTCCTGCCCTGCTCTGACATTGTTTGTAGATTGCCTGACCCTTGCCTGACTCAGATCTTGAGTTTGGATTGTGCATTTTGGATTTCACTCTGGTGGCAGTGTTAATTATACGGAACTAGGCAGGATTCAACAGTTTCACCACTTCCTACAACTATGTTCAATATCCACC
The DNA here is from genome assembly GCA_028565595.1 of Duopalatinus emarginatus. Taxonomy (NCBI): domain Eukaryota; kingdom Metazoa; phylum Chordata; class Actinopteri; order Siluriformes; family Pimelodidae; genus Duopalatinus; species Duopalatinus emarginatus. The sequence goes on from JAOVVF010000051.1 coordinate 11,422,425, forward strand.
CACCTGCTAATTTTATGACTGCAGATCAATTTTAGGTCTTACTACATTGTAATAGTTTACAAGCTAAGTATTAGTTTTATTTGGCTAATCTACATAAATGACCATTCAGTCACAGTAAGCATGAAATTCCATATATCTAACTATTACTAAATGATCTTTACAAATGAAATATAAATAAAAAAGTGTACGCTCTCTAAAAGCATTCTTATAAAGTAAATGCATGCAGCAGCTAATAATTAGTCCACTCATTGTTTGTAGGGCCTGACCTCTGTTTTAGACTGATTTTTTCAAAATGTCACACTTTTACATCCTTTAAACGTTAATCCATATAAAGATCTTTTTTTCCGCTTCACTCTAAAAGCATGATAGCAAATGTTCCTGGTAGAAAGTCTGTATTCTCTGCTACCTGCTCACAAAAATAGTTGACCAATCCCACTATACTATGGGAAGATTATAGAATGAATGGAGACACAAACATGGATCCTACATATTTGATACAGCACTAGATACTGCACTTTCCTCTCCTTTCGTGTCTGTATCGGGAAAATTCAGCACAGAAGTTCTAACTGAGAAGTCAGTCTCAAGAAAGGTCTATTAAAGATCAAAGCTGATTGATTGTTACTGACCTGGCAACTCATGATCTCTTGTGCAATGACCAAATGGAGGCATTCCCTTGTTACCCATTGGTAACAAGACCCTCACATACACTCTCTCTCTCTCTCTCTCTCTCACACACACACACACACACACACACACACACACACACATCAGTTCTGATATGAGCAAGAGACGCTGTCTTATTCTGCATTCTCGGTTAAGCAGCAACTTTGTAATACCCAACCTGCAAATGGTAAAACCTACCGAAAATACCTGAAATTTGTCTATAGCAATATTGGCTTTAGATTCATTAATATACAGGTACAGCATCTGAAAGATCGACCCCACTAATCTTGAGAAGGTTATCATCAACATTAGGGTTATTATTAATGTTAGTTTGCTAGTTTGTTGCTAAGCTACAGTACTTGCTGTTGTTGCTGTACTGCAATTTAAGTCCGCAATGTTTGATGATGAATGTTTTAAGTTGACTATAGAAGAAGTAACAGATGCAGCTCAGGCCTTTTTATAAGCTCTATGTGTTCTGACAGAGTAAACAAAAGACATGATTTCATTAGGGCATCCATGTTTTTTCCCCCTACTTAAAATGTCCACCTTGCCCAGGTGGAAAATGATGTTAGTACAACTTGTAAATTACCGCTGATCAAGTGATCAACAACATTAAGGTGCTAGGCCACCACAAGCCACTAGATTTAATTAAGTGTTTACTGGTATATACATACATCAGCCATAACATTAAAACCTGCCTAAACTGCTCTGACCCGTTGAGGCATGGACTCTACAGGACTGCTCAAGTTGTGCTGTGGTACTTTGGCACCAGGAGGTTATCAACAAATCGTTCTCTGTGTCCTCTGTTGGATCGGACTTGACAGTCTAGCCGTCACCCCCTTGCACATCACTGAGTCTGGGGCAGCCATGACCTTGCTGCTGGTTCACTGGTTGTTCTTACTTGGACCACTTTTGTCAGCTATTAACCACTGCATACAGGGAACCTGTAAGCCTGACCTGCTGTTTTGGAGATTCTCCAACCAAGTTGTCTAGACATCACAAGTTGGTTGTTGTCAAAGTCACTCAGATTCTCACATGCCGATTGTTTCATACTTCCATCGTATCAGCTTCAACAACTGACTGTTTACTTACTGTTTATCATATCCCACCCCTTGAGAAGTGCCACTGTGATGAAATAATGAGAGTTATTCCTTTCATCTGTCAGTGGTTTTAATGTTATAGCTGTTCAGTGTATTTTGCCAGTTTTTGGAACTGTTTTTTATCAAACTACTTAGATAATTTAGCCATGTCATCCTGAGATATAGGACCATCTTGAAGGGTGTTTTCACCAGAGTGCAGAGTACAGCTGGTCCTGTAAAGTCACCTCATGTTTGTTGATCATGGAAGGCAGTATCTGTCTTTGACCTGATGAATTCCACAAGATGGCTGCCAAAACCATTATTGATCTCCCATGATACTTAAACTTGGCAGCAGATATTTTAAAAAGAAGGCCTGCATTGGCTTTCTCCAAACACATTGAGTCCATCCAGGTTTTGAGGTCCTTACACCAAGATATGCACTGTTGGCTTTAAATAATAATAATAATAATAATAATAATAATAATAATAATAATAATAATAATAATAATAAAAGGCAGACCTGGCTTTCAACAATGTTTAACTTTTAGACAGTTTAGATTGTTCAGACAAAACCAACCAAAAAAAACCCAAAAAAAACCCATACACCATTATTACTTCAGAGGTACATCAAATAAACCAAGCTTTACAACATTATTTTGTCATTAGGATATTGTGATATTTCTTTCAAGTTGTAGTGTGTTTCATACAGCTGCATAAAATAGAGAACCTACCAGCCTATCAACAGCCCAACCCAATTTGTTTGGGCTCCCTAGATAAGAACACATGAGACACATCAAGCTGTTCAGATTTTGTATCCTTTTGTGATGTCACAAGAGGACCTCGTTAGAAATAATATAACCCACCAACCCCAAAATATCACTACTGTACAAATACCAGCCAGCCACAGCTTGAAAATCACATTTGATAAGGCAACATTTTTCATGTTTGTTTATTTGTTGCAAGTCACAGATGCGTCTAATTTACGGAAAATGTCCTGCTATCCGGTGTACAGACTAACACGTTTCACTACAGCTTCAGAGGACAAGATTTTTTTCACTTTATGGAAGTCTAAACACACTCCTCTAGAGTCTATTCAAAGTAATTTGGTACTCCATGTAGATCATAAACCCACATTATGTAATATGTTTCTAGGCACAGAGTGAGCGCTTCCTTATTGGTATTTAAACCGACAGGCACTGAAACTGAGCATTTGTTAAATCAGTTTTGATAAATCTAGGGTCATCTTCATAAAGTGCATATACATTTATAAAGGATACATCAGTACCATCAACTGAGCCATTTATTAAAATATATATCCCCTCAGAGTCTTTGTGTATTGATGTTGGTGTAAATTTGTCTGTGTATTAAAACAGACAGACTCTCCTTTTCCACCCTGAATGATGTGAAGAGCAGTATACTTTGTCTGCCCAGGACTTTTTAAGCTTCTCCTGTTCGCTATTAAACAGGTGGGTTTCCTGTAAAAATGTTATCTGAAACAATTTGCTTGTTTCAGTTGGTTTAGATTTTTTTTTCCTCTTGATGGGACTATGTAGGCCTTTAATGTTGTAGCTTACAATTTTAATTACGTCTATTGAGTGTAATTCATTTTGATGCACTGGTGATGGGAATTTAGGAGCGCTAACATATTTCGTGGCATGGGGAATGGGTGCTGAATAAAATATGAAAGGGAGAGGATTCAATAAAGTCTACTCAATATAGCTGCACTGTACTTTTTCAGTGGTCTTGCTGTACTACATCGTAATGCAGGATCCTTGGGGAACATTAGGATCAAAACTGATAAAACAGAAAAACAATTAGTACTCGAATTAACTGAATAGTGAAATAGTGACCTGATCCCAGGCTGCAAAATTAACAAGCAGCAAAGGGCACAGTCTGGATGGTGTTTGAATATGTTTATGAGCATGAGAGTTTAATGTGTTAAACGTTACTCTGGCTCCTGCAAAACCTCTTACTTTCAAAAACAGTAAGTAGAATAGCATATATGTAAAGCTATTTGTAAAACATTCCTTTAGATTTCTCTATTACCCTACCTGCACCTATTAGCAGTGGATGTAGAAACAAATATTCAAACATATATGTCTTCAAGAACACTTGACATTAAGTCACTAAAATCTACAGAGATTGAGACAAACACCCATAGGTAATGACCCAGTGCTTATTTGGTCCTCACTGACATTCCAGCTATGAGTATTGCACATTATTTTAATAGCACATGTGCGGGTAGGAGACCTGGTGAGGTATGTAAAGATATTCATTGCTTCTCTGTCTCAGGAATAATTTTCTTCTGTACATATTCCAAAGCCTTTGTGGGATCCAGGAATTCTTTTCTTCGAATGCAATCCGCAGCTTTGCACGAAAAAAAAAAAAAAAAAAAAAACTGACCATATTGGACTAGCAGCATCTTCCTCACATCTGACATCTGTGAATGCAGCTCTAGCCTTGGCGACTACGGTGGTGTAGTCGGGAAATATGGCTATCTGTTTCACCATTGCAGATGAAAGGGGCTCTGTCACTGGTTTTTCTCAGGATCTCCACTGCATCTCCATCATAGTGTAGTTTAGCAATGATAACCCACAGTCTGTCCCCTGGTTTCTTCTGAGTAAGGCCGTGGTGTGATCGGTCAATTTTTACGTCTCTGTTCAACTGCAGTGCTTCTTTAAGAAGTTTGGAAATGGCTGAGGGAGAACTTGATCTGGTTGTTCATCCATGCCAACTATTTATATATTCCCCCTTCTCATTCTGCCCTCTCGGTCTTCGTTCTTTTCTCTGAGTTTATCGACTTGGCTTTGGAGACGGGTTACTGTAGTTTGCAGTGAGGTAACTTCGTCTGATAATGTCAATACTCCTCCCACCATATCTTTAATGCCCGCCTTCATGCGCTCCATTTTACATCCAACACCATTTGTGTTGTTGATGACTTTTGTTCTCACGGCTTGTAATTCAATTTCAGGGTGTTGAGGTAATGCAGTCATCAGCTCTTCCTTTATTATTTTAGATACATCTTTCCTCAGGGTGAAAAGAACATCTATGCACCAGGGGGGGAGGCGCAGGCCTCGTCGGGTTATATTTGTATTTTTGAAGGTTTGCCACCATACATATTTTTCAGTTTAATCCTGGTTTCTTAAAAACTACTACTTTGATGAGAGTTGTAGTAGTTTGGATAAGAACAAACTCCATGCTACTCCATATTTTGCTCACAGGTGCCCCCGAAACTGAGGCAAGTGCTATAATGTGTCTCCTTTAAAAGTGGCCTAGGACGTGATATACATGATACATGATATTATGATATACATGATATTGTACACTGTACATTATACTGCTTGTTCTTTACATTATACTGTACATCACCTGTATGCATTTATATTTGTAAGTGTATATTGTATGCATTTATATTTGTAATTTTTCTAAAGATGTCCATCTCCACTGGTAGTGTTTATGGACATTCATTTGAGGTGCAAAATCTCTAGTGCAAGGTCTCCCTTGCTTAAAGATCATAAATACTGTTGCCCACTAGATTGCAAAACTAGTTTTGACTTTAGAGGCCTTGGATTTCTAAGTCAAAGAAACTCATCTACATGCTGTCATCAGCGCCATCGTGTTGGAGGCTGTGAAAATGCACAGGGCCTAGGCTTTCTCCCAAGGCTATCCTCCAGACCAGCCAGCCACTCGCCAAGCATCAATCAAGCCCTGTATCCTGGCATGGAGCGGATCGATGGCCGACACTGCAGCTCATTGATAGAAGACAGCTCCTGACTAAGATATAGCATAACTTTTTTGCTGCCTAGTCCAGCAATAATTGTCAAGGTCAATCGGAGGTGTTCAAGATGGCAGTGCTACACTGATACACAGGGTTTGCAGTCACTGTGCACAGAAAATCGTTAAATCCATAATGCTCAGCTGAAAACCAGCACGAGGAGAGTGATTTTATGCATGTAATTCAGATCTTGCATGTCTGTAAGGACTGAAAGGAAGTCTAAGAGTCGCTCCATTCCGCCGTTCCTGTGGAAATGTGTAACGTGTGTAGAGCCTCTTGCCATGGTGCTCTGTGGCATGAGAGGAGCAGTGAGAGCTGGCCATTAGGGAAGAGCTATAGGTGTGCACAGGCCTCAGGTAATTAAGTGGGAGCACAGGCAGGGAAAGCAGGCCTCCAGATTTATGTGGCGTAATACTGCATACGCTGCACTCCCCCGTCTCCCCCTCCTCAGCCCAATCTCATAAAGCATTAACTACCGGACCATTCAAATGCACTCTATCATTCTCTTTTCAGCTCTCGTTTTTTTTTTTTCCACTCTCCTGCATTCTCTCTTTCTCACTCTTGCTTTTGGCGTGTCTGCTCTGCCAGCAGGTTTCTCTCCTCCTATGGCATAATGTGCCACCTGCCTATCTGACAACGGTAGGCCAAGACACATCAGTAACAGAGAAGAATAACAAGCCAGAATAACAAGTTGCTTTTTTTTCTCTACTCCTTCCCCCCCATGCCCCTCATTTTTCACTTCAACAGAGATTAAAGTCATTTCAGTTCAGGGTCGGTTGTGGGGTGGAGGGGTGCATCTTCGATCAGTCCTTCTCATCTTGGCAGGGATTCATGAAAACTATTGGCCCATATGTTTTGTTACAGTGGATTACATGCTATGTTTTGATATAAAATGTACAACTTTTACTTTAAAGTTTATATAACTTTAGATTATGACCAGTGGCAATGGTCAGCCACGCCCCTTTATCAGAAATATACCAAAAATCCAACATTGTATCATTTTATACAATAAGCAAAAGGTCCAGGGTAACAAGCTGGTTAGAAACTTTTTCTCCATTACTAGTACCATATAATAATTTTGCAACATGTAACTGATAGTAAAAGCACTGCGGATACAACACATCAAACAAAATAATGGTGCTGGTATGTTTCTCACGGTCTAGTGGCTAAGCATGTCTGATCTCTGTTTTTTCTCTGATGTGTGAAACTGGAGCACTCCTGCAGCTCCACTTAGAATAGCTTTAAATCTACACAAAATCATTTAACATGATCGAAACAAAATTATCGTATGCCACGTTTTCTGCAAAATAATTCACCAGTATAATTTACATACAGACAAACAAATCCATCGAACTGCCTACATGTATGTAATATTACAGTGTGAGTAAAATAAACCCAGAAGCTGGAAACAAATAACCCACCCAACCCACATATCATCCGATACTAATTGTATTTTATGACTAAGCTCAGTTCCAGTGCACTGTTATTACCAGCAGTCTTATGGGTAGCTCCATGGTATGGACTGAGAATCCATTTACAAGTTCCATAGCAAGACTCCAGAAGCTTCCATACTGACAAATACATAGAGCAATGTTAATAGGGAGCTATCAGGAAGTATTATTGTATTCATAACGCTCCTGCTTATTGCACACAGCTGGTGTGCACTCAGTCTGACATTAAAAATGGACTTCATTTAAGCGAATAAAGAGCTGTTGTGCGAAGGCCCCCTTCCTTAGAGATTGCAGTCTCAGTGGTTGGGTCTAGGTAATGTGTGTGTGTGCTTGTTTGTGTGAAACTGTGATTCAGGAATGAGCCGTGCTCTCCTAACCTCTCCATATATCCCCATCACGGTGTTAATCAATCAGGTGGGCAGGCTGCTTGGACCACACAGGGCGTGTCACTGTAGGACTCGTCCTCAGTCTCATCCACTTCCTCTTTCTCCTCCCCACTAGGTGGACAATCTGCCACTGGCCAAATTCCCCACAAATGCACACTCCTAGCCAGTTTAGGAAGCAATGCAAGTTGGTCTGCCAGCAATGACCAAAAAAGAAGCACATTTTCCTAATTATGTTTTATTTTATTTTTTTAGATCAAAAAAAGTGCAACTTCATCAAACTGTATAAAGTGCATGGGTCAAATTATATTGAGCACTTCTTTGAGCAAAAACAAGCTTGAAGTTGCCTGAATCCAAACAAACAGAAAGCAGCATGAGTTACAAATGGGCAAACAAAGCAGGCATGATTTGGTCATTCATTACCCCGTAACCATCTATTGTTGTTGTTATGAGGCAGAGGTGGGAAAGATGGCCTCCATCGAGATTTTGGATTCAATTAAACAACAACACCTGCAGAGAAAGCTCACCATGCAGCTCTCAGCATCAGACACGCAGAGAGAAAAGATGGACAATGGGAAGCGTTGGGGTAAAATATACAGTCCAGGTGTATTTACAGGCTTCGATTCTGACTTGTATGAATATTACAGAGGCTTCATGGAATATTAGAAGTGTATAAAATATTCATGCATATTCCTCATGAACCTCTTTGAGGGCTGTTGGCAATGTTGGAAATTTTAAGTAAATGCAAGCTTCAAAAATATCCAAATGCCAAACAGAAAGACCAGACTCTTCTTAACGTCTTGTTGCGGTTCTGATCAAGATCCTGCCCAACTTTCTGCTTCCAAGCGAGTCTATGTCTAGATATATGAATATGTTACTGAAACCATCTTTCTTTCCCACCAGCCTGTAAGCTTGTGTATGTTTACAGATCACCTTGGTTTCAGAGGAAGAGAGAAAAAAACAGCTTACGCTCGATAGTAATAATCATAATAATAAAAAAAAAAGGTGCAATGAGGACTCTTCAGCGCCAGAAGCCGAGTCATTAGTGTTCTACAGGCCTCTGCAGGAGCGATGGGACCATTTTCCTGCATTGCATTGGGATCGAGGAAGCTCAGCAAATTTGTCGTCATGACATAAGGACAACGTCCTTTGTGCTGCGCTTCTGGAAATGGATTTGGAGATGTGCACCAGGGCTCGGAGGCGCAGCTCGCTGACAAATAAGCTAATTCTGCATGAGTGCACAGACAGCAGGAGAAGAAATCAAGCAACTGGGTAGAGAGAGTGAGAGAGAGGGAGAAAGAGAGACAGGGAGAACACTACTCGAAATTCACAAGTTCAGTCAGTCTTTTTTTTTTCACATCGCCCAAGGCAAGTATGTCAAACCAAGCCAAGACTCCCACCTGCAAACTTTATCTCTGTAGATGAGCAGGGTTGAGTCCTACCAGGGACACTGTGTTATGGCAATCAAATGTCTGATGTGAAGTCCATCTGTAAATCACTAGAATGTGATGTGGATCTTACTTTTATGACCTTCCAAGTTGAACATAGGACCATAAATCCCACATCCAATGAATGATTAAACCAATAAATAAGTAATAGGAATATGTTTGATTATAGCAAGACCAAGGTTTTCTGGACCTAAGATAGACAACACTGTCTGCACATAAGTAAAGTCTAATAACAGTGAGTGTCACACTCCCTTCGCACACACTGCCATGAGAGACAATTCAGTCCTACAAGCAGGCATGGATTAGAGACCAGATTATCCTGTCACACTGAAGAGCCGGTTGTTGATCACTGGGTTAACACACTAATTGATAACCTTTAGTCCCAGCGGCACGGTTTTTGGGCACAATTGCTGGACAGCCTAGACACTATGGAGTAAACGAAACAAAATAAAAATGGTTACAAATTGTGATATAGCAGCTACCTTCCATCTCCAGAAAAGGCACATTATTGCATAATCAAATTACATAAAAAAATGAAAGGAAAAAAAAAGCTGCAACAGCAAAGACCCTCAGCACAATCAGCACAATCTGTGGAACAAAAGCAGCATGAGATACTAATTTAGGATTCTGGTATTTATTTCACATTGATTTCAGGCTGCTTTTGCATTTGCTACATTAACACTGTTATCATAAATCACATGACATAACTAATGCTCTCCTCTGCAAATACTAGCATTTGTCTACTGAGAACGCAAAACCAAAGGTCAAATGATTAGCCTTGAATGCATGCAGTTCATTAATGATTTGAATAAACCTTTGTATTCATGTGTGCATTCTCAGCAGAACAGAGTAAAATAAAGTGGAATAGAGAAAAGAAGGTCTAAATTAATGACTGCTTCTCTGTTTGCTGGCCCGTGTCTGGGGCGCAGATGACTCAGCAGAAACAAAGTCTATGCATTGTTACAGGAGCCCTGTGGAACCAGCTGCAGTGGCCGTGCACAAAGAGACAAGGATCTGCCAAGGATAAAGCTGTACCACAAATGAAAATCTGCTTAACCATCACTGTGGATCAAACACAGTCGCCTACGCAGTCCAAGGTGTGCGCGTTTAACGCGTAAAATTGATACTGATGTCAACGACGCACACAATAACATAATTGCTGATATACAATGGGTATGAAAAGGCTACACACTCCTGTAAAAATGGCAGGTTTTTTTATGATGTAAAAAATATCAGACCAAGATAAATTATTTCAGATTTTTTTTTCCACCTTCAGTGTGATCTATAGTCTGTGCAATTCAACTAAAAAACAAACTGAAAGAAAAATGTGTGCACAACCTCTTATAATAAGGGATGTAGTTGTGTTCAAAATTAACCAATCACATTCAAAACTTAAGATAATCAATCATCAATTAAATTAACTCTGATTAACCCCATTAAAGTTCAGCTGCGCTAGCAGGATTTCTCTGCATCTTACAGCAAAGTTACGGTCCACAAAAGCATACAAAGCATCAAAGGGATCTCACTGTTGAAAGGTATTGGTCAAGAGGAAGGTAAAAGAAAAATGAGAAGGTTTATGATATACCATGGAAGACTGTGAAGATTGTCATCAACAAGTGGATAAAACATGGCACAACGGTGACATTACCAAGAACTAGATGAAAAATTACCAAAATTGATGAAAATACAAGAGGAAAACTTGTTTGGGAGGCTGCCAAAAGATATCCAACAACAATAAAGATGGTGCAGAAGTTTCTGGCAAGTACTGGTTGCATACTACATGTGACAACAATCTCCCCAATTCTTTATATGTCTGGACTGCATTTTCTTACAAAGAAAATCATCCGATTACAGCTACATTTGGCAAAAAGCTACATCAGGTGTGCTAAAAGCATGCGGGAAATGTGTTATAGCTTGACGTGACCACGTTTAAACTTGTTGGCAATACTTTCAAATGGTATTTTTGGTGCAAAAACAACACTGTGCGTCACCAAAAGAACACCATACCCACAGGGAAGCATGATGCAGCATTACGGCTGTTTTATTCTCAGCTGAAACTAGGGATTAACTGAAGGTGGAGGGATTTATGAACAGTTCCAACTATCAGTCAATTTTGGCAAAAAACCTTTAGGCCTCTGTTAAAAGCGAATAAGCGAATAATGTAGACAAATTGACTTTTCAACAAGACAATTACCCAAAGCATACCTGCACAATAACAAAAGAATGGCTTCACCAGTAGAAGATCAGTGTTTGGGGGAGTCATGAATCCAACTGACTCTGTGGGTGACCTGGAAAGAACTGTGCACAGGAGACCTAACAAATTTGAAACGCTTTTACACTGGACGAGTGGACAAAGATTGACAAGTCAAGATGTACCATGCCGATACACTCCTACCCAAAATGACTAAATGCTGTCATAAAATTACAAGCTGCTTCAACAAAGTATTCTTTTAAGTGTGCACATATTTTCCCCCCTAAAAGATTTCAGTTTGTTTTTTTATAATTGAATTGTACAGATTATAGGTCACGTTGAAGGTAGAAAAGTTCTGAAATGATTCATCTTAGTCAAGTTTCCATTACAAAACCCTGACATTGTAATATGGGAATAAATAGACTTTTACATCCACTGTACGTGTGCCAATACAAAGGCTTTTTAACATTAATCCATACTGAAAATGTGTCCTTATGTATAACATTCACCATTCTTATAAAACCAAATTACAAAAAAAAAAAAAAAAAAAAAAAAAA
>JAOVVF010000051.1:11445741-11476617 GCA_028565595.1 Duopalatinus emarginatus
ACCATGTTAAAAGAGCCTCCAGGTGTACAGGTAGAGAAAAGGAATTTATGTACTGGTTTATTTACTACAATACTACATGTTGGGTTCTGCCAAAGATGCAATCCTATGTCTTTGTAAATGCAGTATTTTTTTAGCAATAATCATGACTGAATATATAAATCTTAAACCCGTTTAAGTTTTACGTTAAGTTTACACATAACTATAAACTAAGCCCCTCAGGTACAATCCAAAGCACACTACAGGACTGTGTGGGACACAAAGATAAAACAAAATGATATGAAAACCCCCTGGGAGTCATTGTATTCCTGAATCAAGCATATTAAACATGATAACATGTTCTATGAATAACCTTGACATTTTTATGTCATGCCAGATCCGGGAAGAGCTATTGAAAATCAGATTCTGCATGCTCATGCTAAAGTAGGACATGTTTACACACTGGAACACTGAAATGTATTGTTTTTTTTTTCTTTGAACTATACCAACATAATTTCAAGTTCTAATAATGTTACATAGATCTCTGAAAAAAAGCCATTTTACCACTACCAAATACACTGGGTATTTAATTGGAAGTGCTTCAAGTCTTTTCTCTCTTCTCATTCAAAGTGTTAATGTATTATATATTTGGTAAATCTGCAATAACTTTTTCTTGTGCTGCAGTAAAGCGAGTTTGGCCTGCAGCACTAAAGTATTTAGCTCAAACCTTTCAACATAAAACACAAATGAACATCATTGCCAATTTTTGCTGAAACAATCCAAATAAATTAATCTAAGCTTGAATCAATTCCAAGTCAAGGCTCATGTAATCCATTTTTGGTCCAGCGTCCTCATCAATCCAATTATCATTCCTGTGGATAGTGGGCACACTGAAATGAATCAATTCAGAACAACGCCAGTGAGTTTACATTCTCAAAACCTAATGCATCTGTTCAAGGATCCAGCGATTGACTAAACTCTCTTCCATCAAAGCATGGAAGAGCTGTCAGCAGAAAAAAGCGACTGATAAGGCCTTCAGACAGTAGGTGATCTATGACGTCTTCTCCTGAATGACAGACACTGAGTGAGGCATGATGTAGACGGATAGATAAAAGAAAGGGGTGGTGTTGTCTAGATCACTGTATGCATAGATGCTGTTGCTGTGTGTGAGAGCTTATATGAGTGAGTGTATTTGAATTTATATGTGCTTACTGCTTGGTGCTTAATAGATGTCAGCACTCAAGACGATCACCCTATTCTCTTACCCCCATCTTGCTCTCCCCACCCCGCTCCCTCCTACCCCACTCTGCCCTCCCCCCGGGCTCCACAGTACAATGATTTAAAGGTGCTGAGATTTGTGGGTTCAACCCACGGCCAGACAAGCTGACACCACCATAAATCAGAGAGTGGGCCGCCGCACACAGCCTACCTGCAAACCGCTAACCCCCCAACCCCCACCCCAGGACAACTGGGTCTGAAACGCTGACGCCACGATCTTTACCCCATGTTGGACACACACACGCATCACAAGCAGCCCTCATTAACTCCCGAGCCTCAGCTTCCCAAACACAGCCATGCAAGGCCAGCACTCAAAACCAGGTGATTAGGGAACAGCAGACCACACACAACGAGCACTTGTTCGATTCCCAGTTGGGGCTTCAAATGATCTGACAACCCGAGGTGTTGTTCCCTCCAGCTAAACAAACCACTTCTAATGCGAGCCATAAATGTGAGACTTTCTTGTTTTTCTCAGCCTAATGCATTTTTCGAGAGGTGTCTTGGGGTCCAGTGTAAACTCGGCAAGAAATTAGAACGAGAAATCAAATTAGACTTTAATTTTCGCCTCTGATTAAATAAGTGACCACGTTCCACCAGATATGCCAGCTTTGTTTATGCTAGTTGAGCAGCAGTGGTACACCAATAATGAAGAATTTAAGCTTAACTGATCCTGCATTCATATAACTTGGAAAGTTTAAGAGATTTTACATGAAGACTTTATAATAATAATAATAATAATTATAATAATAATAATAAAAACAGTGAGTTAGTTAGATAATAAGCCAACATCTCTTATTATCTATGGTTGTACTTTCTTTGGTGCACCATATTCCTTGACCTTTCATCAAGGAGGAGGAGGCCTAAAAATGCCACAAGTGCCATTATTGTCAACCCCCTGACTTTTAAGCGGACCATTACTGTCAGTACAACCTGCCTTCAGAGTAGCCCAAACAGACTTTAAGATGGCCTTACCTACAACTGGGACCACAGGCCACTAGGTGACATGTTGTTAATTAAAACTGTGTGGCTTTTGGGGCCTGGTCCATCACTCACAGACCAGCATTACCTTTAGAGAGAGATGGAACAATGCTAAAAGGGATAGAAGAAAGGAATTGTGGGCGAATGTACCAAACAAAAAGCCTTTAATGCAAATACATAACTAGCTTTAGACACTTACTTCCTTTCCTGCATTAGAGGATTAGACCCTTAAATAGTGGTGTTTCCTGCTAGGGGAAGCCCGATATTGAACTGTACAATGGAGTTGCAGGTTCCATGTAATTGGGGCAAATAATATTTAATTAGCCAATTACCCTCATTGGAAAAAGAAACTTTAAACATGGGTATGAATATGAACACTGTTTATTACGTTGTACTGTACATATAAGAAGTCTGTGTCTCTGTCTGTGAATAACTACTGATTTCGCTTCCTGGTGCTATAATATATATAAACACATCAGGTGACCATCAAGTGTCCCTGTCCCCCTTGTACCTTATGTATACAGATAACTTTACACCACTATTTTACATATCTTTGCCATGACTCTTGTATGACCAGTGCTTGCCCGTTTGAGCTGTTGGAAAATGCTGCTTATAAACGTATTGATCCCTATTCTCTTACTCAGTCTCCTTTTAGTACATGTACAGTATACGTACCTCACAAAGACACTTAAGATGATATTACAATAAATCATCCCTTGTTGACTCATCAACACTATCCAGAAGCCATTGATAACTGGTTTTGTATTGCATGTGCATTTATTTGTCACCATAAGATGCAAACGTTGTGTGTCATACGATCATATGTCAGCACTTATATGAGGTAAGAGACCTTCCTGGTAATCCTCACCTGGAGATACACAGTTTGATCTATAGTACTGCATGTTAGGAAGTAAAACAGCACTTAAACGTCTGATGTAATAAGATCATGGATCACATCTTCGGTCATTAGTAAGACTAACCTCTCATCAGTGAAGCTCTAGGTGAAAGAGTGATTGAGCTGAAAGGTAAAGCATATGGTTTATTGATGAGCCATTTAGAACAACTGAAAGTAGTGTCTCAGTGTCTCCAGGGAACTGGTCTGATTGGACACTTGCATTAGGTACAGTGCGTGCTTAAAGATTCAATATTGGTCATGTTTCTTAAATCATAAGTGGATGTCTATCCATATCAACAGCCAGTAGATGATGGCAGTCAGAGCCCTACATTCCTTGAAGCCACACTGTCTCAAACACTCAGATAGATTTTATTATAGTAAGCTTTATTATATATCAGAAATGTCATTTCTGGCATTAATTGTCACGATTTCTATATCATTCTATCAGGAACATAGTATATTGGATTTGTTATATCATATCATAAATTATGTCTTTAATTGGTGTTTTGATGATGTAGTGAAGGCTACTGTTGAGATGTGGTGACTGTCAAGGCTGTGGCATATCATTTACATCACTTTCATGCTCATTAAACCATAATGGGGTGTTTCCTCTTGTATGGGAGCATTGGCATCCTGGAAGAGACCACTTCCATCTCCATGTTCCATTATGGATGACGATGATCTGTCAAAATAATTTTGTATTAATTTGCAGTAACGCTTCACTCTAAAGGGAACAAGCAGATCCAAACCATATCAGCAAACCACAACAGCATAATTCAGACTGCAATTCAGCTGTTTTCCTTTAATCTGTCACTCATCTGCTAAATTTCTACTAAATGACACTCATGGCGAGAAAGGTGAACAGTATCTACATAAGGGGTGGGATGTCCTCCCTGATCTCTGCTCCTTCTCCAGGCACCATGAACCCATCCTTCACAGGACCACACTTTGTGGAGGTTGCTTTTAGAAAAGGGAGAACAAAAATCAATCAGACGCGTCTCAATTAATCTGGTGAGTGGCGCATTGATTGTGGCTCTAAATTGGGTCAACAGGATTGTCTATTTAAAGGGCAGGACCCTTTAATCATCATTTTAGCTGCGATAGAATGAGAGAGTCACATTGGTCCTGATAGCTGGCACTAGTCCTCTAGAGGAAGAGCATCCTCCAAACCCTTATTCCATCCAAGAGTACTCCGGGGGTTGCATTCATATAGCCATAAAACCACACAATACAGGAATCTCCTTCTAAGTCCGGTGCAATCGCAGCACAGTTTTGATTAAGATGTGTGGGAATTCGAGTTATGCCAGATACAGCTGCAGACACACACACAGTATGGTCTGGATGCAGCACTGCAGTGTTCCACACAGTTTCCCATAGCTCATTTCTCCTGTCTTTACAAGGCCTCAGAATGCCTGTGGTATTCCGTGCACTGATGGAGTGCATCTGTATGACTCAGGGTGTTATTGCTGCATATTTGATCACAGCTTCCCCACCGCCTGCATAGTGCAGGTAGTAAATGTAAAAAACTCAGTACCATACTGTATATCACTGCTAGGGGCTACAAGAGGACAGCACAGTTCTTTTCTTCAGGTAGCAGCAATTTTCATTGTTTCTCTCTCTCTCTCTCTCTCTCTCTCTCTCTCGTTCATGATTTACACAGGCTGTCTGTGAAGGCTCTGGAGGAAGCCTCCTTATGAAAGAGGATGACTGTCTTAAGAGTTTTGATGATGGATGTTGCCGTGACGATGTGGAGGCACGTGAGGTAGGAGTGCCGGTTGTTTATGGATGGGGCCGAGATGGCATGGCAGCCGCTGTAAATCCACCAAGCATACACCTTAGGGGAGGTGGGGGAAAAAGAGTGAGTGAGTGTGTGTGTGTGTGAGAGAGAGAGATAGAGACAGAGAGAGAGAAAGAGAGAAAGAGAAGAGAAGAGAAGAGAAGAGAAGAGAAGAGAAGAGAAGAGAAGAGAAGAGAAGAGAAGAGAAGAGAAGACTAATTGTAATGGTAATGAGTATATTTTGCAAGGAAACAGGGCTAATCATAAAGCATAATAACTCTAATAAGAAGTTATCTGTGCATTAGAGAGGTAATATGATTACAAGATTCTTAATGAAGAGATAATGTGTTTTAAACAGATATGAATAGGATCAGCACTTTTTGAAGGTTTGCCAGAAAGATTCACAAAACATCTGCTTGATACTGTAGGTGTGCATGAGAAATGCAATCCCAGAATACTCAACTACAAAGTCATGCAAATGAGTGCCTTTTACATTCATGCAGGCAAGCAGTCAGGATGTGAGACAAAAATGACCCATATTTACAACGTCCATTCATTCGTCCTTAGTAACGGCCTGGTCAGAGATATAGTGCTGTTATTAGTAGCACTAGACAGATGTAGGTACAAATACTGCCATTACATTACATCCCTACTGTATATGAAATAGTGATCAACACTCATTAACTCAGTCACTTGTTTGGCGAAGGTGTTGGCAGTTTGCGAATATACCTCACATCTTGCACAGTCTTAATAAGTGAGGCCACTGGAGAGCTCCACCTGTCCCGCACTCCAAAGACATCTGTATCCAGTTCTCTACCCAGTATAGCCAGAAAAAAACACCCAGCCTGTATTAATGAATGTATTTATTTATTTCATTTAATAGATTTGGGGAGCAGGATCCGCTGGGAGCAAAGAAAGGAACATCTCAGCAGATTTTCCCTCTCCATTAAAAGGGGACATGATTGGGGTTCAGAGAATGGGGGACAGGGTCAAATCAATAGTAAAGAGTGAAGCTATCTGCTGGTTTCAGCCAGCACCCCTCTG
The DNA here is from genome assembly GCA_028565595.1 of Duopalatinus emarginatus. Lineage (NCBI taxonomy): Eukaryota > Metazoa > Chordata > Actinopteri > Siluriformes > Pimelodidae > Duopalatinus > Duopalatinus emarginatus. Next base: position 11,451,690 of record JAOVVF010000051.1, read on the forward strand.
AGCTACTTCATCTTGAGAAAAAAACCCAAAAAAAACCAAAAAAAAACCAAAAGACAAGCAATAATTGCGAGAGAGCAAATTACTATCATGGCTAATCAATTAATGGCTCTCATTCATTAAGTGATAAATCGATTAATGGCATGTTTTTCTTGAGGACGCTAACATGTGATCATGGACAGTTTCATTACATGTTTTAAAAAGAAGCAAACAAAGGTGCCTATTGTGATTATGGCCTTGACACTCTACTAAAAGCAGTAATCTGTTAATGAAGATAATGTTTCTTAGGTGTTCTCAGTGTCCTAGAGGAATTAAGGTCTTGCGGAAAGAACATTAGAGCAGAACAAAACAGTCCTATATATAGTGATAGTATTGATATAGTGATAGGGCATTGAAATTGCTTTAGGACTGGATTTAACACATTAAACCTAACTGTTTGTGTAGATGCTCTATTAGAATTATTAGTAAGATATAAAACAGGACATGCTGTATAAATAGGAGTTCTTAAAACATTAATATGGTCTATATACTAGCTGAAAGCTGCGATTATTTTGTGCATGTGGCATTCAATATAGTCTTGTTTTATTCCTATTCTTATATTTCCTTACAAATCCCAATTACTGATATAAATTCCATGACTAAGAGTCCATCATTCAGTAAGACTATTAGTTCTCTGTGATCAAGGACCATGAAATTGACCCAGTTTCATAGAGAACATGACAGGGCCTTGTCTTGTCCCCATTCCTAATTGCTACTCTTCGATAAGCCTGCTCATAGCAACTCAAATCCTGAACCTTTACCCACGATCCGTTGCGCACAACTCGCACCCACAAATCTGTTCTTGACCCTGTGGATGGGTTTGTATTTAATGCTCCATAGAGTTAAAAAAAAAAGACACTGATTAAATCTCTAGGCAATTAAGGACAGTCACAACACCACCTCCAAAATGACAAGGACTAATCCAAGACAAAGAATGTCCTACAATGGAGCTGCCTGCTGGGGGAGGGTTCTCTAAGAAATGAATAAATAAATAAATAATAAGAAAAAAAGAACTCTTGATTCAAGGTGTCACTCCAGGCAATCAGAAAACTGACCCTTTCCACGTTCATAGTGAAATTTAATGAATGTAATTAACATCTTTAAAAGAAAGAACCGACGCAGAGGGTCCTGCCAGTCAAGAAATACACAGGGCATGTGAGAGAGCGAGGGACGTTTGTTGAAAAAGGAAACTGGGTGTCAGTCAGTTGGTAGAATGGGGTGCCATTGTCCATGGTTGACTGAGTGCTGCTCTGGCTCATACAGAACAAAATGTCCATAAGATTTAATATCACCTCAAATTGCAGTACAGTGAGCTGCCCCTATGACTCTCTTCCACTTTTATAGAGACACAGGGATCATAAAAAGAAAGTCTTTTCTGGGGGGAATGTTATCACAGCATTTAACTATAATCTCAAAGTTTTTTTTATTATTTTTTAAATATATAGCAAAAATAAATGTATTTTTGTTCGAATTCATTTTAAATACATATTTAAAAAAATACATAGAAATATATTACAAACTTTCACATTACAATTTTATCCTCTATGAAAACTGAACGAGGAATAAAGAGAGAAAGAAAGCAATTAGATGAGAGAGAGAATTGTTCATTCTGATATCCAACATCCAGCCATGTCAAATATTAAAACGTAAAAAATGAAATTTCGTGCTTATTCGAAAAGTGGATTTTCTTTACTTCATTTCTGGGGCTTGCGACTGACATGCAAACCTCGGGGTCTTGATAGGAATCTAATTAAACAAAATCAATATTACACACTCTTGCCTCTTGTGCCTGCATTTCACATCCATTCTGGATTGAAGTATAGACCTCATTTATGCACTGGCCTCTCAAGCTCAGCGAAGAGAGACAGGAGACACAAAGAGAGGAGACACTCACTGCAAAGACCCCATTCATCCAGTCTCATGTTTTCCCAGAGTAAACAAAAATTGGGTGGAATCGAATCAGTGGCACAAGAACACTTGGTGACACTTTATTTGGATTTAAGAACATCTATAGACTGTCAGCAACCTGTAAGGTGAATGTCATGAGCATGCCCATCAACTAATTCTAAACATTACATCACTGTTTATGGGTTCAGACGTTTAGTAGTTCATCTGTAGTCCCGTATCACTATTTTAACTCCAGTCGATGTGAACTCTACTGATAGATACACAACCTGTTAAAATAGCAGGTTTCTGTTTAATTAGCAATTTAAGAAACTCGTGAGTTCAATGAGGTCATGAGTTCAAATCCCACTACCACAAAGCTGTCACTGTCGGGCCCCTGAGCAAGGCCCTTAATCCCAGGAGAAAAATGTAAGTCACTCTAGACAAGGTTGTCTGCTAAATGCTGTAAAAGTAAACAAAAAAATAAAGAAAGAAAAATAAAATAATGTGAAAAAAAAAAAAAAAGCAGCCAGTTTGGAAAAAAAGGACTTGTATAAGTGTGCACACCCTTTCATAATACTACTGTGACTGTGCTCAGAATTAACTAATTACATTCAAACTTCATGAACTCTGATTAATCACAAATAAAGATCAGCTAATTTTTTTCCCAGATTCAGAACTGCTGAAGCCATGCTCTCAAAAAGGCTTACAAAACATGTACATCTTACTTTCAAAACAGGTACCGGATTCATTTTCAACACATTTCCAGGCCATCATTAGCAAGTGGACAAAATAGGGCACAGCAGTAACATTACCAAGGACACGTTTCCCCTGAAAACTAACATAAAGGCAATAAGAAAACTTATCAGAGACACTGCTAAGACACTTACTACAATATTACAGGAGCTGCATTAATATCTGGCAATTACAAGTAATTGCTTTATTTTGTGCCATGGTCTGTTGATACCAATGTTGTACATGAGGGTATCATTCTAAAAGATACATACTATTACAGTGAAACATGGAGGTGGCAGCATCATGCCACAGGGATGCCTCTTTTTAGCTGGGACAAAGTATTAGTTAGGGGTTTGCACAATTATACAGCCAAGTTACTGCATGATTTTTTTTTTCCTTGAACATTTCTATTTGTTTTTCACTTGCATTGTTTTGGTTGCTATATCGCATTAACGCTGGAGAAAGATCTGACATGATCCTAACATTGCACAATGTATAATCTGGGTGGACTAAAAAGTGCTATATAACTATTTCCTTACAGAAACCTTTATTATAATAACAATTACACCGTATACATTCCAAAGAAACAAAGAAATTACATAGTAGAACAGGTGTATTAATAGAAATATGGGGGGAAACACAGGCCTGAGTGTATTAATGTAAAATCTTGTTAAAAATTATAGCTAGAGTAACTGTAATTCAACATCACTGTGATCTAAACACTATCTGACATTGACACTGCTGAGTATCAGCTGTTATGCTGTTTCATGGCAATCCATATAGGGACAGACTCAATTGTGTCTTAAGTGGACTATCCAGATAAATTCTATCAACGTTACAGCAAATTCCAGCATGTCTTTCCTAAGCATTTTGAGAGCTAGCGTTTCTACTCAAGCCTCACAAAGCACTTAACTGATGGGTGGCAGCAGTAGTGCTGGAATAGATCTGTGAGAGGGCCAAGTGAGTTCAGCTCAGGAACACTCAGCTGTGATGAGCATGTGTGGATTGGCACTGCCACAGACACGCGGGTACGGAGCGGATGAAGCGGCAGTGCCTGCGCCCTCATTAGCTACAATGCCGCATCGACTGAGCTGATCAAAGCTACTCACTGATGGGCTTGTTTGGAGCTGTCAGCCAGCTGCACAAATGCTAATCCAAATCCAGGGAGGAGAGGACTCACAATCTCAGCTCTCCCAGCCCACCATCAGCCATTCCTACTCTGTTTTGTGCTTGCTTGTGTGTGTGTTTTTTTTTTTTTACCCCTTTTCACCAGTGGTCCACATACTACTCCTGACAACCATATCTGGGGTAAAAGAAATATTTAAAATTTAAATTTTGAAGTTTAAAATTGTAGAGTTGATGCCATGAAAATGGCAGGAGAAAGCTAGAGCACTGCAGTGGTTCAGACAGCCTCAGTGCTAGGTACCAGAAGTTCAGACAGTAGGTACCAGAGTTACTGTATATATTACACATACGCGCACACACATGCACACACACACACACATGCAAACACACACACACACACACTAGCATTTGGCCTTTTCCATAAGTGATGAGGCAGATTAATTATGACCATCTCAGCGAGGGGTCAATTTCCATAAATCATATGCAGCCTAATATCATCAGATTCTTGCTCTGTAATTGGCTTCACCCATCCACTGAGGCAACCTCATAATTTTTTTACATGAAAGAATTGGAAAGCAGGGGGTAAAAGCACAGAACCGATAATGCTGGAAAGAGATCAAATCTGTATAAAGCACTTCTTTAGTTGTTCAGAGACAGAAACAAACAATGACGACTTTCACACATAAATGAGAAGCATGGTGGTGGCAGCACTGTGCTACCTACACTTGTGTAGATGCAAATATGCATCAATTTTGAAAAACAAAATAAGGATGTGAGGAAGTAGGAAGAAGGAAGAAGTGAAGTAACTCACAGAGGAATTTGACCTCACATTTAACCCATCCATGCAGTGTAACACACATTAGTGAATGCACACACTGGGGCCACCTTCCACCATAATAATGATCCAAAGCACAAGTCCAAGTCAACATACGAATGGCTCTAGGAAAAGAATATTCAGATTCTGAAGAAGGTAATGCTCAGGAGATCCCTTATCAGTCTGATAGATATAGAGCATTTTCGCAAAACGAAAAGTGGAATAAAATCAAGATGGTAGACACTTGGTTGGAGGAATGTGCACATTTATACAGCCAAGTTACTGTATTTTTTACAGGAGGTCAACAAAACAGAGTTCAATACTTCTACCACCTAAATATGATTTAATTCTAATACTTCAATAATATATACTTCAAGTATTATATATTTTAAAATAGTAAATTGAATATCACTTTCCACTGAAACATATAACAGCTGTGTGTTTGACCAGCCTAAGTTTTTCAGCTAGCTGTCAGTCTTTCTTGACAAGGAAAAAAAAAAGTTAGAGTTAAATCAAGTGCTCATTCATAAAGCAAAAGTTTGCCAGCTCGCTCTCATTTTGGCCGCTTCCCAGAATGATAAATTGGTCTGGCAATGGAGCTCGGGTGCTGGAGAATCTTTTGCCGGGATCTGAAATTATAAAATTGAATTATGGAATTCATCTTTCATAATTCTGCAGGGTGTCTAGGCAATGATAAGGGAAAAGTGGAGGGCATGCACAAAATGTACTGCCTACTGGATTTCAAAGGCAAAACGGTACTGATCTTGTTAAAGGTGATATTCAGGGACTGAAAGGCACAGATTTGAATATTTATGACAGAAATGGATTTTCAAGTACAACATTACAAATACCAAGGTGATAGTAATAGAGTTTGCATAGCAATGTTACTGGAGGCGACTTATTACATGTTGCTGAGTTCTCAATGAAAACACCCACATACACAACAAACAGGGACAGTCAGAGAAATCTAACTAAAAGTGTTTAAGTGAGGAACCATTTATACATGTTCTTTTGAAATACATCTTAAAATGTTAAGGTTTTATAGAGTATTCTGGCAGAAAAAAAAATGAAATCATTTTGATATTATAATATAAACACCAAGGTTTTTTTTTTTTCTTTTTTTATTTTGGACCAATAATACATTGGTGAGCTAAAAATACCATCTGGAACTTTTCCAAAACAGAAAACTAAATCTTTCTGTCATCTAGTGATTAATATCTTGCTGATTCTCACTGGTCACTCTGGTAAGGCAAAATGAACACCTCAGCATTTTTAACCCCCAGTTTCCCTCACTGCCAGAAGGGCAAACCTCTGCTTGTTTCCCATTACCAGAAGGCAGAAAAAATTAATCTGATTCCTCTTCACCACAGGATCCTCAGCAATTAGCCATGAATTTAATACGTTTTAATAAGTTTGCATAACAACCCGGAGAAAATGTGAATGCATTTGCATATTGTGGGCCTCCCTAATTATCCGTTCATGATTAAAGGAGGAAGTTAAGCAGAAGTGAAAAGCCGGAGCATGCTAAACAAAAGTCGTTCCCTCCCTCCTGAGTCACAGTTCTCCCCAGACAAAACTTTCCAGTTCAGCATGTAACAATATGGGTCTACTTTACACATCACCTCTGTTGTTCTAGACAATCAGAACAGCCTGACAGAACACGAGCTGTTGATTGTATTTAAGCTCAACCACCGATGTTTGCTACCAAACATTAGCGAAATCTCTCACAAAACCATGCTTTCATGATGACCCTTATATGACCATCCATACAAACAAAGAATACACATTGTTTATGTATTAATAAATAAAACACAATTCATGGTATAGCGTATCATCTATGCTATTTCTCTCTTGGTGTATAAAAATACACACATGCTAAATAATTAAGCACATAATCAGAGGCATTTTACTTTAGCTGCTCGATCCTTATGATGACAGTTTGGATAGGCCATAACGAGACACTGACAGAGCCCCAGTTGCGCTTGTCACGGACGGCCATTAAAAATACATGTGTTTCTGTTTTCATCTCTCCACAGCCAGGCCGCTAACCCAACCTCACCATGTGCCAATCACTCCTTCACTCTTCTTTTCATCCATCTAGGGGTCATCGCTGCTGGCTGACTCCCCCTAGCTCAGAGATGCACACATCAGCAGGGTAAGCCCAGACACAGCTACTCTTAGCTTGGTCGCAGCCTTTTCTTAGTTTGATGTTGTTTTATGGCTCTGTTGATGGAGGACCAGTTGCACTGTCATAGCCTGAAGCAAGCAAGAGTGCAACATTGGCAAAGAATGACTTTTTGTTTTGTAAGAAATCATACTTACTGCATACATACTGACTTGGATATTTATTTACTATATTTGGTTTTACATTCTTATTAAATCGATTTAAAATCCACACGAAGTAAACCAGTTATGTTATGGTAGTACTGTATAAAGCAACACACAATATTGATTTTATAATTATGCATTTTTCTTACATTTTAGCCATATATCAAATAAAGTGCAAGGCCAAGCAGATCTATTTTAGTTTTACCAAATCCCAGGATAATTTAAATCCGGCCAGGTAATTTAGCAACCAGTCTGCAGTATATGCAACACTGGCCTTCAGATCTGCAAGAGTTGGTGCAATCTCAGGGCAAGGTTTGACCAACACTCTCCTCTGAGGATTTACACAGTGACAGAAGAATTTTGGGATCGGACTACTTTGTAACAGTATATACCACATCCCAACATAAAAGCAGTTATAACACCAATTCTACCGTCCTATACATTGCCATACTCCCTCTCCTCCTCTTACTGTTAATACCCTCAGTTTAGATGGTGTGAGTGAAAAAGCCAAAGCAATTAGAGCCACTGCTCGTGGGTGCCCGATAACTCATTAGGAGTGTAAATGGCCAGGGGCCCTGTGGACTCCCTGCCGAGTACAATTTACAACTAAAACAAGCATCGTGCCTCACATTCATACCATTAAGACAGCCCGTATTAATACAAGTTGTTTTGTTAAACTTAAAGATTATGATACCACCATTTCAGTCTCATTCCTTTTGCCTCTGCTGCATTCACTAACTGTGGCAATTACGTCTCCTGAGATAGATCATCCCGTGAGCTATGTTAATTTCACTACGGCTACCCCAATTCAGAAAATGCCCAAATGACAATGTGACATGAGTATGAGAATCACTGTGCAAAATGTCAGCACTTTGTCTGAGCATATTACAGCTTCACAAAGAACAGAGGGATGCTACCCAGGATCAGAGCAATAGAGATCACATGAAAGAATGGATTTGATAGGAAGAGAGAAAGGTAGAGAGAGAAATATAGAGAGAATTGTGGACAGAAAGTAGATCAGAGGGCCATAATGAAAGTGAATGGGAGAGGATAAGTATAATGAGAGAGAGAGAGAGAAAGAGAGAAAGAGAGGGAGCAGTTTACTATTAAGGGGAAAAAAAACAGTTCACCATTATCTCTACATTGCCATTCTGGCTCTGTAATCTCAGAGGGCAAGTAATCAATGACTCAACAACTCACCCTCTGCTCATTTGAAGAAACCAATCTTGCCCAATCTCCATCTCCTTGTCCACTCTAGGGAACTCTGCTCCCCCAAACGAGTCCTCCTGGCTTGCAGATTGCTCCTGCATGATTTCATGTCTATACTCTTTGGATACACCTTTTCTCAAACAACCTACTAGGGCATACCTTTCCGCTCCTTTGACCAAACAAGCAATGGATTTTCATATTTATTGGCCTAGGTATCTATTTTATAAAGTACAAGGAACAGCATGAATCTGCTGATTAACAGAAACTATAATATTTACATTATTATTATTATTATTATTATTATTATTATTATTATTATATAGAAGTGTACATTAAATATGTTGACTACACCATGATCGGCTACACTGGCCTCCATCAGCTCCCGGATCACAAAAGAATAATATTGTTTGCTGGAACTTAAGGTTTAGGCTTCCATCCAAATGTACAAATGCTCAAATAAAGGCCTTTAAATAAAATAGGTATGGAAATTATGCCTATATTTGTCTATCAAACAATAAACAGTTAGGTATAGCCCTTATATTAATGGGTTAAAGAGGTTAAACATTGACCAGCCGGAGTTTTGTCTCTGCCGTAGAGGCATAATTAATACTTTTAAGAGGTTGTCCAGGTGGTAAATAGAAATGCTGTTAGGTAATTTCCCAGTAGTGAAGTAATAATGTTGTTAGTATTTAAATTAACTAGCTTATATACGGTAGAGAATGGCTATTATATTTGTCAAGTAGTGATATAGAGTTGAAAAACACCTACAAATATTATGGAAATTAATATTTTAATCCATGTAGTTATATATTTTTTGGCAGTTGGTTTGTTAGGACTTTTCCCAGTTCAGCTTAATGAAGCTGAAGTTTCTTTTAAACTCAGCGTTTAGGGACTACTTTTATAGAGGAACCTGTAACTTATGTAATAACATTTTTTAAGTACCTTGCCTAACAATGCCAAGACTTCACACTTCTACAGTACATCATCTTCCTCTGAAAAAGTGACACACAGTGGCACCGTTTTCATTTGTATAGAAAGAAGCACAATATTGACTTCCACTTGGTACTTCTGTTTGAGTACATGCACCATTGTTTAATAGACAGCAAGCACATTTGGTCAACAACTAGTACCATTACCTATCAATATTTCAGGTTTTAGGCAGGTCTCAGAAACCAGGCTCCATCCTGAATTGTCAGTAAACCCAAAGCAACGGAATCAGCAGCCCTTCTCTTTAAGGATGGTGAGAATAATTCAAATAGAAGCAGTAAGAAAATGTAGCAACTCGATGGGGCTTAATACCATCTTTTATACATTGGTGTCCTCCTGGATTCTGGTCATCACTGCAGAACTCCAGTGGCTTGGAATCATTAAAGAGCACTTACCCACACCCGTCTGTCTCTTGTGTATTGTCTCACTATTCTCTTTCTTGAGGGCCTATATCACTTTCTTCTTCTCTTCTGAAAAATAGCCCTCCAAATTTCATGGTTCGCTTCACTGAAATGTGACAAATACTGTATGACAGAAAAAGAGCGAGTAAGCTGTCAGTCTACAGCCTGGCCTCCATCTTACAGAGCCAAAGAGCAGCCACCCTGACACTCACCAACAACCCTCAATATCTGTTTGGTTGTGTGGTCCTGTTACTGTGTGTGTTGTGTCAGTAAATAGCCAAGCAACTAAGCAGAACATCTCATCCATAAAAAAAGTACCAAAGCTCAATGCACTGTGAATGAAAGTATCCATCCATTATTCATTCTTGAGAAAGCACTGACACACAAATGTACATGCACAGAGCCAGGGCAACACAAATGATAACACTTGCATCACACAAAAACAGGCCAATAGCAAATATTGGAAAAAATATTTATAACTAAAGTAATACACATTATAGTACTGATAATAATAAACTATTAATAATAAGTTTTTCAAGTTTAACATGTTTTGTGCATTGTTGTTAATATGTGACTAATTGACCCGCATCAGTTGCTTAAAAGTCAGAAAATTAAGAGGCCCAGGAGCAATTAACAACACATCCCTATATCTGAGCTGGTAATTGGCTGATCTAAAGAAACAGTGTACAAAGTACTGACTCAGAGGTCCTGAGGGCTTTCACCAGCAAGAAAAATGAGTTGAGATCCTTTTCAGTGTGCTCTTCCATTTTAAAACGACCTCTGCCCGCTAATGACAGGGCAAATCACTAAGCTAGCTGTACAGGTGCAAGACACAGATAGGAATTAGCTTGTTAAATATTTAATGTACAAATTTTCAAGTGACTTTTCTTTTCGTAAATCTTTAATGGCGATTTCAAACAAAGACTAATCAACAGCGCTAAAGATAACAAAAAAAAAAATGTGTAATTGGGTCCACAGCTTTATCACTCTCGCTTTAATGCACATGTACAGTACAGTCTCTCTCTCTCTCTCTCTCTCACACACACACACACACACCACCAGTAAAATGTCAGTAGAACAGTAAAATGAATCAACATAATGGGTGAAAATCTGATGTTAAAATGGGCTGCAGATCTTGGAAATAATAAAATCATGTGGATGCAGGTCAAGAACTTCAGTCAATGTTCACATCAAACATCAAAATGGGGGGGGGGGTGTGATCCTGTGTAACTTTAACCATGGCATGGTTGTTGGTGCCAGATAGGCTGGTTTAAGTATTTCAGAAACAGCTGAATTTTCACACACAACAATCTCTTGGTGTGAAAAAACAAATCAGAGGATCACAAAGCTGATGAGAAAGATTGCAGCAGAATGACCAGACAGATCTGAGATGACAGGAAGTCTATTGTAACTCAAAAAATCACTGTGGTGAGCAAAAAAAGCATATCAGAACACATGACACATCAAACCTTCAGGTGGACTGAGGTGGGTCACAAAGTTTGGGTCAGTCTGTGTCCATGACACTCACAGATTCTTGGTTCTGAGTGACAGGAGTGGAACCCGATGTGGTCTTCTGCTGTTGCAGCCCATCCACCACAGGGTTTGCACATACTGAGCCGCTATTTAATTACTACTTTTACCTTATACTATATAATTCCTGTCAAACCAGTGAGGAGCATTCAGAATGCTAGTCTACTTTCTGACAAATATAAAACAATTTGCAAACTCAAAATGTCTCTGCAACTGTAGTCTCTTTAGATAGCTTGGCTGATTTACTAACTCAATAACAGCATCTCCTATTTCCACAATAATAAAGTCAGTAATTAACAGCAATTAGCAAGTGAAATAAGTTAAATGTCTTTTTTGTTTCTGTGTATTCGAATTCTGCCACCTGTACATCACTGTGTTTATGTATGTCTATAATGCTGAATACATATGGAACATGAAGAAAAACAAGAACTTATTATTATTATTATTATTATTATTATTATTTTAGAATCCTCTTAGTTTTAAACAAATACTGTTATATACTGTAGCAGGAGAAAGGCGGAGTTGCTGGTTCGCCTGCCAGTTCGTCCTGGGTGCCACTTCCCAAGTGATGCACAGCTGCTGCTGTTTCATGAAGGTGCAATCATACAAATGCTTAGCTTCTGCCGGCACAGCTTTGATTAAAAACAAAAGTTTTGTAGTTTCTCAGACTCGTCAACCAGAGCACAGCTTCTACATTTAAACAAGTTTGTCAATATACTACTAACATTATGTTTATCTGTTGTAACCAGATATATACATTTATGTTCAAATGGCAACAAAAAAAACATAAAAATCAACATTAAAATGTGTCATTAAGGAGGTTAAAACGTACAGTCATTCAGTTAGATGCTTGTCTTGACTTTATAAAAGGTAACTGAATCATGATTTTTTTAAATCAGGTAGATGAGAAAGTGCAGCCAGGGCAGACAGGGGCAATAAAAGAGAAAGGGGTGATAAGTTAGCTGGAGATGTTAGTATGGTAGTAAAATATGCTTTCATTCTCTTCCCAAAAACCAGGTTTCCAGTGCATAAAAAAATGCATGGACTAAATATAATCATTTTATTAAAATCAGGTGGATGAGACAGTCCAGCCTGGTTCATTGCCTGGGCATGGAGGTGACAGAATTGAGGCAGAGGTGAGATTTCAGAAAGAAGTGGACTGCAGGGATATGTTTGTGGGCCTGTTTGTAATGTAAAATTATTTTATTTTTCCTATTTTTTTTCAAGATTTTGAATCACTAATGATAATGCTGTGTTGTGACTGTATAAATGTGAAGATGTTTGTTTAAAATATACTCATATTAAATATATGAAAAGAAAAATGTATATTTATATTATATGAACACTTATATATTATATGAACACCGTGCCTGCAAAAGTCCACAATTCTGTTGTATTTCCGTGTTCCACAGCGCGTCGCATGGCATCACAGATGTGTTTCATAATGTTAAGATCTGGAGATCTAGGTGGTCATGGCAAATCCCCAAACTTATATAAGGTGTTCCTTTAATCATAATTTGCCATGTGTGGTGGCACACCGTCCTGTTAGAAGAGGCCAAACCCATCATAATGAATGCAGGTCATGAGCAGGTGGAACTCATCAGAAAGGAGGAACAGAAGGATCTGTTGATAATGTCCTGATGACAGATACCACAGCACACCTTAAAAAGCCTTGTGTGGCCAATGCCTCGACAAACCAGAGCTGTTTATGTTTAGGTGGTTTTAATGTTATGGTTGATTGGTGTGCATTTTATATATATCTTCTAGTTTCCCTCAGGTCCTTAGAGGAAGTAGATGTGCCGATAGTCCTGCTGTATTACCTCCTGGTTCAGATCCACATGACTGCTTAGGGTAGATAAGACACTACAAACTGAAATAGAGGACTATTTTATTTGAATCAATAGCCATAAAAAGAGGAAAGTCTTTGTTGATTTTAACTTTAAAAATAGCTATATATTTATCAAAGCCCATGAATCTTAAAGAAACTCAGGGATATTCCCCTCAGAGCTGTGTGTAAATGAATGTGACCACACAGTCATTTATTTTCTTTCTTATTTGATTATTTTTTCTCCCTGTATTATTTGATTTGGTCATTGTTTCTATATAAGTGCAATTTCAGCACAAAATTACACACCTGTTTTATCTTTACAAACAATTATTTAACTGCTTTGAATAATATTTCGGAGCTCAACAGAAAAAAAAAAGACAAAAAAATATTGTTTTCTATTTTGCAATTGAGAAAGAAACAGAAATGGAACAGTTATATAAAAGCCTGACTATGCATGCTCATATCATACTAGTCTTTCACATGCATCACCTTCTTACATGAGGATAACAGTGTGGACACACACACACACACACACACGCACACACACACACACACAAGTGCAGAAGGCTCAGGAAAAGAGCTGACTTAACCATTTTTCTCCATTTCACAAAAGTAGCTGCACCGGTGTCAACATGATGAATGAGGGCGAGCGGAGAGAGAGTGCACACTTACTGTAGGCTAGATGACTCCTCCTGAATGCCCATGCCCAACACAATATATAAATGAAGGAGTGCGAAATAGTGCTATAATGAGCACTAACGTGTGTTTTGACAACACCACGGCAAGACCTTTCACACATCCAAATGTTGCGCTAACACGTTCCGCTCTGAAACACTTTACGCTATGTGTGCGCAGTCGGTGCTTTCCATAAATCACTGAATATGCATATGCTGAACATGAGGAATATGTTCAGTCACTACTAATCTCACTCTCATGTCCAAACATAGACATAGGCAGTCGTTTATCAATGGAGTTCCCGTTCAAAACCCCAGCACCAAAAAGCATCTCAATAACATTCACTATATGCATTACTGCAGTATATGATCACCGCAATCCCCACCCCCAAGACACACATATATATATATACATGCGCACTTTTCTAGCATCTACCAACTCCAACCCTCCCACACTAAGGGGAAGAAACGGGGGTGGTGGCGGGAGTGGGGGGGGGTGTTTATGACTTCGTTTTTGCAGCAGCCATTAAACGTGAGAGGAGGATTAACGACCAGCCCCAACATTTTACAATGTTTGACTGAAAAGATGCACGGTTGCCACACTCATCTAAAGGCACGCCTGGCGCACCACAAGCATAGAGCGGAAGGCATTTAGAAGGTGTCAGAATGATAGAAAAACTGTGTGGGAACTAACAAGTCTAAAACATATCTTTTTGCCTTTTTCCTCTACTGTTTACGAGTGTGTCGTGGCCTGAAAGCGACACCATGGCGCACTTTGCTTTAGGGGGTGCGTATTTGTGCGTGGGGTAGGGGGTAGGGGGGGTGCATTTAATAGCAGGCCTGAAGCAGGTAGAGAAGAGCAAAGATAAATGTTTGGTACCACCTGCTGGACAGTAGATGTCATTTTGGAGAAAAATGAAGAGTGGTTATACTAAAGGTTCAACACTACTACTCAGACTCAGCAGGCATGGAGGAAGCATCAAAACATCATGTCATCATGTACAGATCAGCAGTGTTTCAGCTATAAATCTTTGCTGTTCATTTAAATCAATTCAGGTTAGTTAAAACATATTTGTTTTATATATTACATGTCAAAATCAGGAATAAATCAAGAACTTACACACCCCATTGAAGGGATTTATGAACAGAACAGTTAGGATGGACTAGACAGAACACATGCACCATATTTCTGATAAAAATCGGCTGGCAGAGAATAATCTAGTGAGAAAGCCTTCTGTGAATCCCAATGTGATCAATACATATTTCTGTTTCATATTATGGTGGATGCACTTTACTGCATCAGTCTGATGGGAACCATATCAATTTAAGCATTTAAAACAAGCAAGGACATGAATCACCACTATTCATTATTTGGTGCGTCCATGAATCGAATCCTCAAAAACTAATCTTGGCAGCCGTGCTCGGCTAGGTGAAAACATATGAATTGAAGTGTTCAAATCAATAAACGCATCATACTTTTATAGCCTGATGAGAGTTTCGCATACAAAGGCAGCAATGAGTCTTCTCAGTGCACTACCTGCTATGTATTATAGTGATACATCCTGGCATCAAAAGTGCAGCGTCTCCTTTTTATAAAGGTACTCGTGCTCCTACCATTTGAAATTATTGTATACTATGAACTATTAATATTACTGAGATTTTATATTCAGCGCACCGACAGTACATAATTATAGCAATGGAAAAATAATAACAATATAAATAATTTTGTTATACGCACACACACACACACGCGCACACACACACACATATATACATATATATAATTTCTGAAGAGGTGTTGTGTAAATAAGTACTTTTTATATATAAAAGTCGACAAATTATCTTCTTTAATGGCAACTAGTTACTGTAATTCTAGTTGTACTGCATTCATTAGGAAACCTTAAAAATGTCCATATGGATCAATGGGAATTCTTGATATAAAGCAACTCTAGGGAAATCCACAGCTATTATGCAAAAACAACAACTCTTGATATGTTAGCAGAATGAGGTATGATGTAATACTGCTATTAGGTCAGGCCATGATGTGAATTGCAATGAGATAATCCACAAGAGAACGGCCCTACATTATCAACCTAATAAATTAAAAAAAGTCCTTGATGGTGTATAGCTATGAGTGAAAGGGGTTTAGCAAATACACACCTTAAATGCTGCAGTTTACTCAGCCATGGGAGATAATCATGGATATTGCCAGTCCCTTGTCTAACTTAAGTGTAAGAGCAATGTACAAGGTAGATAATTCAACTTCCCTTAAGGCTAAAAATTGCCTCTGAACTGATTAATACAACCCCGCTGCAAATGTCCCTACAGTTTCCTCATCATCTTACTCACTCTTCATTTATACCAGCCCTTCTTTTCAGCACTTTAATTGTAATGAGCCTATTCTAAGCTTTACTGGGTGAGATAGAGGTCTTCGCCTTCTTATAAAAAAAAACAAAGGGGAAAAAAAACACATCTCATCTTATTCGAGAAGCCTGCAATGAGGAAGATGAGTGGATTCTCACCACCTTCTTAACCTCCTAATTTCTAAGACATTGCTGGCTTAATAATGCAAAACTTCCACTTAAGTTCCACTGCAATTATCATTAAGTTTTTTTTTTCCCTGTTAATTTTTGATGAGCAACTAGCAAGGAAACAAATCTAGAAGCGCTGCAAGGACGTTAACCAAAGGCAATCACGCAGGATTATTATTTCTCTGTCAGTTTTTATTGGTGTAAAGCCCTATACACCTCTTGGCATCAAGTGTAAAAGTGCAATTTGGTCAAAACGGTTCATTTATACATTATAGACTAATGATTAAAGTTAAGATGAATGTAACAACATTTCAGTTCACATCTTTTCTTAAAAATAACATTGAGAATCATGCAAATAAGGCCATTGTAGTGATAAGGGGTAATGTTAAAAATAAAATCATACACACACACACACACACACACACATACAAGTAGTATCTCATACATCAGGCTTGGCATTGCACATCATTCGCATTCCCATCATTTCCAGCTGATATGCTAGGGAGGACAGACTATGACTAAAGATTAACGCATCACTTCTGATGTCAAACGATGCAGGAAGGACAGCTTTCTATAATCAGTGTCATGTCTCTGTGCTTCAAAAGACTCCCAACTCTTTCCAACAAGCAATGCAAACCATCAAAACTTTCTAATTAAAGCCATGTCACTACGATTCTGATGTGAATCTGGTGATTTGGCCACAGGGGCTTGTGACAAGTGCTGATACAGGCCAAACAGTTCTTGTGTAATTAGTATTAAAGAACGCTCATTTGAGGGGATTGGAAGTGTGAAAAGAGGAGAATAGGACGACTCTACAGGAAAAATAGAACAGAGATCCTTTATAGACACGTTGAAGACTAAACATATCGCCAGCATATGGCATGGGGAAAATTATTATCATGTGTAAAAATATTCAGTACTTGATAATGTTTTTTATTTATATTTTCTCACCATCCATTTTATCAGATACACCTGTACACCTGGACTTTTATAGTATAGATATTGGGACCAGATGGGCTGGAGTAAGCATTTCAGAATCTGTTGATTTCCTGGGACTATTACAGGCAACAGTTTCTGTACAGAGCAGTGAAAAACAAATAAACAACAAAGCAAAAAAAAAATCCAGCATGCACAGAACATCAAACCATGGTGGGAAATCACCTAGTCTATTTTCCAGTCTTCAGTGTGGAAAGTCTATCCCACTGATAGCCACAGATTCCTGTTCTTGGCTGACATGAGTGGAACCTGATCCACCTCAAGGTTTGATGTGCTGTGCATTCTGAGATGCTTTTTGCTCACCACAGTTGTAAAGAGTACTTATTTGAGCTACTATGGACTCCTCACAGGATCATCACATCTTCTCTATTTACTCCACTCTGTGTAAACCGACCAAACTGTGAAGATTTCAGGAGACTGGCAGTTTCTGAAATACTCAAGCCAGGTTATCTTCTATAGGTTATGGATAAGTTACAGTTACTGAGTAAGTTACAGAGATCTCATTTTCCTCACTCTGATGCTCTTGACCTGTACCTGCATGATTTGCAGGGCATTGTATTGCTGACACTTGATAACTGCATAAATGAGCAGGTGAACAGGTGTTTCTATTAAAGCAGACCGTAAACGTACTCCCCACTATACTATAAGGATATCGGTTACTGAAAAAGCAGTCTTGTCTAGTCTAGTCTATGGCATGTTTTCAGATGGTTCATCTGCTATCATAAACACACATGTTTTACAGCTTTCATGACATGAGGCTTTGGCTAAAGGTGTAACATAAATCCCATGTCTTACATGTTTTTCTTATGGCAGAGTTGTGCACTCTGTAAGCACTGTAATTTATACCTTAAGTAAACAGAGCACCCAAACAGCCAGGAGGGGATATTGTCTGTGCCACATTCCACAACAGTAATTGAGTTGGGATTGATCGCTTTCCTAGCAATTAGATTTCCATTGACAAATCTGTAAAAGCTGCACACATAAAGAAGCACAGGAGCAGTGGTCAGGTGCAGTCCCCGCTCCATCACCATTCACTTCCAACCTCACACTCGTCTATCATCGGCGCAGGAATAACATACAGCCACCTAGCTGCCATAGCTAGTCCTGATGTCTCCAGCAAGAGGGAAGCTACTTTTTATTTATTTATTTATTTATTTATTTCAGTAAGCAATGTGTGATTTTTTTTTTAATAAATTGCTATTAATCATGACACAGATTCTGTTTAAGCTCTGAAGAATTCTTGCAAGTAAGAGGATAATTTCTGCCACAGCACAGACTTTCAAACAAAAAGACAAGGAACACTGCTACCACGTCACAATGCTGTTTCAGTACAGTCTAATTAAAGCTATAAGAAGCACTGGTTTAGAGGACAGGTCTTGGATCAGCAAAATGCTGAGTTCATTAGGTTTATTGCTTTTTCTTGCTCAGTTGTCAAGGTGCATCATTTTTCTTTTCCATGCTGACAACTGCACCACTGCATGTGCACAGTGGGCATGCTCTCACACAAACAGGATTTCTGGCGACTAAATTTTATAATAATAATAATAATAATAAGAAGAAGAAGAAGAAGAAGAAAAAAGAAGACGAAGAAGAAAAGAAGAAAATAGTAGATTATTATTATTATTATTATTATTATTAGTATTATTAGTATTATTTAATTTATAAAGTACATTGGTCAAATGATGCATTCATATTCTACACATTATTATTTGAATATAGTAGTAGGAGGAGGAGGAGGTGAAGGAGGAGAGGAGTATCTTTTAATAATAATATAATATACATGATACATTATTATATACTGTATACATACACTTTCTAAAACACTGTATATAAGAACAAGAACCTAAGTACAGGAACAATATCGAGTGCCATCTATCAAAGCCTATTTCCTGGAAATATCCCTATAAGAAAAATACATCAGTCAGAACTGATGTATTTAATCTTGAAGGAGATTTGTAGGTAATCAGAAAAAAAACAATGGGTAAAAAAAAAAATTACATGAATAATTTGTGAAACACCAACCCTGACAATCACACAGTTGCACAGCGTGCTCTCGGGGGTGGAAACATTGTTCGGGGGAGACGTAAGTGAATTTGACTAACGATGTTCTCAGTGTGAACAATAGAGACAAATGTTACTTTAAATCTAAAATACTTAAATCCGGCTTTCGATGACTCCAGGCAAATATCATTACTCACGTGGGGCCCACCTCGCTCAGCGAGTGCGTGCAAAACCAGATGATGACTTTCTCTAACTTAATCCATCATGCAGGCCCTTGTGTGGGCTAAGGGCCTCTATGTAGGGTCCCTGCTAAGTGGGAGAGCTGTAACAGCTGTAGCTGATACTGGGAGGAGTCCTCAGAGCTGCTCAACTCCCCATTTAAAACAGCATCTAGTGCATGTTAAAATGCAGTGCACAACAACATTTCTCATTTGATGGATTGTTCTTCATTTCATCAATTTTTGGCAAATAGCAGACCTAGCTTCTAAAATTGTCATATTGAACCCAGTGCTCCAATGCCCTGTAGCACATGGATCACCTGGGCCGTCTCACCTATTGATAGGTCATCCTCGTCTCCTTATAGTCAGCGCCTTTAAATAAGACAGAGCAATAAAAATGAGGAAAAGGCACATTTTAGAATTTCCCATTTTCCTTAAGGGAAATCAAATAATCTCCATTATTTTATTCCTGACACCACATATGCAATGGAGAGGACTGACTGCTTTGTTGGTGATGTGTTAGAGTTGGTGAGACTGCCAGCTTTGTCAGCAGGTCTTATAAGCTCTCATCTGCAGGCATATTTTCATGAAGCCTATATACATTCACCATCTATTCTCACACCTAAATCAGTATATAATCTCGAAAAAAAAAAAAAGCTTTGTGCATAGCAGTGATGTAGAGGTCAAAACTAAAAATAAATAAATAAAAACAAAAACAACAGCCAAATATTTGTAAGTAATATTTAATTAATGTGCTTTTTAAATAATGGATGAGTTGGATGCAGTTGCAGACATTTTTATGATGACAGCCTTGGCTTCACTGGGCTCTATCTCCTCTTTTCAATTATAGTCCAAAACAGGGGGAGACAAAGAGGAAGAAGAGGGAGTGAGAGAGAAAAGGAGATTGAGAGAAAGGGAGAAAGAGAGAGAGGGGGGAAAAGGAGAAAAGGGAGGCTGGCGGAGGCTGAATTAAAGAGGCTTTTTGTCGCGTTTAATATCAATTCATTCCATGGACTGCTGACACAGGCAGTCCAGAGAGCCCAGGATTTATGGCTCCCTCTAATGGGCATGCTCCGAATCAAAGGCCTGTCATCAGCACAACCCACCCTGCATAGTGCTCACTCACTCCCTCACTCCTCACTCATTCTCCCCAACCTGCTCCTCATTCCTCTCCCATCTGAAAGCGTACACACTTTTACAAGTCCAATACTCTGATACACAGGATACCAGGACCTCTAGAGCTCTGATAGTGTACAACCAAACACTTTGCTCTTATCAGGCCACTCACACTGGCAAGAGCAACATGAAGAATGGCTGCTTGGGATCTAAGCTTTGATAAGCCTGGCTCTCGGAATAGAAGCAGAGAAGAAGAAATCCAGAGAAGAGGTCTTTAAGTATAAGACTGCTGTGAGGAATACAGAGTAATGTGACTGAGAGACATCACTCAGTTCGACTGCACCGTGCACACGTAATCTAACATCCACACACTACACACACACACACACACACACACTATACACACACACACACACACACACACACAGTCACCCCCAACACTGACCTGACCAGCTCGGGGTCTCCATGTACAGCGGGCTGTGGCTGAACGGTGATGAACACTCACTGCTGCCACACAGATCGCGGAGTCCTGTAAAACAAACACGTGTGTTAATGAGCAGGTTAACACACACACACACACACACACACACACACACACACACACACACACATCAATAAATAGATTTCTTGGCTGACAGTGGCTGACAGTTTTGCTTTTAAATGAATAACAAGTTTAAAAAATAACAGTTTGATTAGTTATTAAAAAAAATATTATAGCATATAATAAAAAAATGGGTTGTTCTAAAGAGTTGCCTAATGTGCTGTATACACGTTATACAGTATACACACACAATGTGTGTCCCATTGCCACGTTGCCAAAGGTCTATAAAATCAAGCACCTAGTCATGCAGTCTGCCTTTGCAGAAGGAATGGGTCATTCTAAAGAGCTTACTGAATTCAAGCGTGGCACTGTAATAGGATGCCACCATCGCAACAAGTCAGTTTGTAAAATTTCTTCCCGCTAAACATCCCGCAAACCACTGTGAATGGTATGATTAAATGAAAGCATTTAGGAACCATAGCAACTCAGCCTCAAAGTGGCAGCCAAGTAAAGTTACAGACTTGAGTCACCAAGTATGCACAGTGCATAAAAGTCGCCAACGCTTGGGTGAGGTCCAAACCTCCTCTGGCATTAACATCAGTATACAGCTTCATGGCATGGATTTCCATGGACAAGCAGCTGCATGCAAGCCTTACATCACCAAGCACAATGCCAAGTTCTGGATGGAGTAGTGTAAAGTGTGCTGCAACTGGACTTTAAAGCAGTGGAAATGTATTATTTAAAGTAAAGAATCACTCTTATCTATCTGACTATCTGACGATGGACGAGTCAATAGGTTTGACAAATGCCAGGAGAACATGAAATGCCTGACCGCATTGTGTTAACTGTAAAGCTTGGTGGATAACTGTAAAGTTTGGATAATGCCATCAGGTTGTTTCTAGTGGTTGGCCTAGGCACCTTAGTTCTAGTGAACGGAAATTCCTAATGCTTCAGCATACCAACATCTTCAACTTTGTGGGCACAGTTTGGTGAAGGCCCGTTTCTGTTCCAGCATGACTGTGCCTCCATGCACAAATCAAGGTCCATAAAGGCATGGTTGGGTGAATTGGGTGTGGAAGAACTTGACTCTCGCACACAGAGCCCTGACCTCAAGCCCATCAAACACCACTGGGTTGACCTAGAATGGCCAATGCATGTCTCGTCTAGCATTAGTGTCTGACCTCACAAATGCTCTTCTGGATGAATGGGCAAAAATTTACATAGACACCGAAATCTTGTAGAAAGCCCTCCCGACTCCATATTAATGCCTATGTATTTAGAATGGGATGTCAAAAAAGCTCCTGTAGGTGTAATGTGTAGGTGTCCCAGTATTTTATACAAACACAAATATATATACTAGATAGGTATAGATGGATACACATGCACCACAGCTACAGAGGAATACTAGCACTGGAATGTGCCAAACACTGAGTGTTATTGGCTCTCTCCTCTCTTGGTGAATTGTGTCCAATTAACTCTCTCTGACTAAACAAAGCTGAGGCCAAGGCAGACAGGAGGATACACTCTACACTAGATCACACCATTTGCCCTTTTGTGCATTTGTGTGTGTGTGTGTGTGATAGCAGGTGTTTTCTCATCACACTCTCATCTACTGATACAGTGTGAGAAACAAAATGAAGCATTAATCCAGTTGGAACAGGACAGGGAGAATTGCATTAGAGTTCTCTGAACACAGGAGCAAACACACACACACCAGACACACACACATACGCGTTTGCACACACACACTTGGGCAAAATGGCTATTTCTGTACATTACTATAATTACACTGTCTTAATAGCCTCTATTAAAGGCCATTCTGATTAATAATGTATAGTGACTGGGTCATATCCACAAAGCTTGATAAAAGTGTTGTTCTACTGTTTCGTTAACTAGTTCACATTCATTTGATATATAGAGTGGTGTGTTGAAAAATATATATGTTAGTTTTTGCAACTTTTTCATAGCTCCTATTTCATCCTCTATTTTACCCCATTCCAAGTGTTGCTCTCAGTGGTCAGGAGTAGAGGTGAAGTCTGAAAAACTGGAATTCCTCTGAGAAAGCCTGTACTGGCTCAGCAGGAATGAATTTCATGGTGAATTTCTACATGCTAGCCCAAAAACTGTTACTCAGAATGGGAAAAAATAAGCTGTACATTGCATATCAACAACTCCCTGGATGCGTCCATATGCTCACGAAAAGTGTGCAGGTGTAGCACATTACATTCGGGAAGTTGCTGAGCATTCTTTCCTTTAAACAAGGAAAAACCCATGGCGTGTACAAAAGATTGTAATTGTTTTGCTCAATGAAATGAACTGTGTCGGACAGTTAAAGATTCTGCAAGAGAAGCGGCACAATTTTAGCAAACTACAACAAAGGGTTCTTAATTTTTAAAAGCAGTTATCAACAAGATGTGATGATATCATAAGGATGCATAAGGATTATTAATTCACCCTATGTTATATACAATAACAATTAAGCCACATGTGTTCTTGTGTAATTATTACTGTGTGTAAAGTATGACCAGCTCTGCTCTAGCTATACATGATATACATTATGCAGTTTATTTGCTGTTGCTGTATGTGTCTAGATGCTCCTCTGAACCTTTGAGAATATATTGATCTAGTCCCTACAGATCTCTCTTTCTCTCTCTCGCTCTCTCTCTCTCTCTCTCTCTCTCTCTCTCTCTGATACACAAACACACTATACACACCCACACACCCTGTCTGTATTGATTTCATTCCCACAGAGCATAGCTCTTGGTCCCTCGTTTTCCTCCAGCTTCTCTCTGTGTGTAATGAATTGCTATGCAATAGCTCAAGCTTTTTGGGAATGCAGCCAAAACAATTTGTTATTTCATCACAAATAATTAATATTTGTTTCTTTTCCTGTTGTGCCGGAGCTCATTAATTATTTGGATAGTAAAAAAAAAAAAGGATAAATAACACAGAGCTGAAGATCACTGTAGCAAAAACAATAAAACAGCAATCACTTATGCTGTGCTGACTCTGGAGAAATTATAATAATAATAAAGTCTATTTGGCAAGAAATTTTGTTTCCTAAACGCCAATGCATTAATTGGGCAAAGCAATGTCGTAATGTAATGACTCAACTGTAAAGTGCCCAGAGGCCTGTTGAAGCTAGGGACTGAAGCTACACAACGGATATCCTGCCAGCAATTATTCTAGCATCATGTTTGAGTTCATGGCATTGGGCAATGCGATTCATTAATGCAGGGGTCATGACTGGCGGACCATTGTCCAGATGTGGACCCGGTAAATTATTTTAGCAGACTGTACCGTGTATTTGAAATACCATGCATTGTAGAAGGATTCAGAAACTAGAATTAGAGATTTCTAAGCAGGATCCAGTTTGATTTATGCTGCAAATCTGGTTTTGCAGTTTATTCAGTCACATGAATTTGTGTTAATTAATTAGCTAAAGGCAGCTCATCAGATCAGAGACTAAAGGTGTGTTTAGAATTGTTATTCAAGTTCTCTTCGTCTGGACCAAACAAGAAATGATATATTGCTGCATTTTAAGTCTCTGTTTTCTTAGCATTCACACTCAATCAAACCAATTTAATTTTACAACCATAATTAAAATGAGTAAAAAAGTGGAAAGGGACAAATTATGTGCATGTGGATGTTTCAGAAAAATGTTGAATATGTTTAGAGATGGCTAGACAAATATGTATTCTGTTTAAAGTCCATGCCACTAGTCAAAAGAGGTAAAACTACATTCAATAGCCTTAGTTATAACCATGAACTAATCATTCATTGTTAAGCATTAATGTGTGTCTGCTGTTGCTTTTTAATCATACTGGAAATTTTACTTAACTGGATGTTCCTTCCTCTTGTGTTAGCTTTCTGTTACTATTTCTTATGTTAATTGGTCGGTTTTGACCCGTGTTTTAAATCAGCCCTCAGATACCCTAAAAACAATTATTTATCATCCAATTTGTTTCTTACCT
>JAOVVF010000051.1:11485222-11495548 GCA_028565595.1 Duopalatinus emarginatus
AGTGTATGTGTCTATATATATATATATATATATATATATATATATATATATATATGGTTTTTACTGCTTTGGTATTTGGTATATTTGGTATTTACTGCTTGTATTTCCTTTAACCAATACTGCTCATGAAAGAAACACCACACAAGACACACAAGACATTCTGTATTGGTGATGCTCTGACATAGCTGTTTAGACATCACAATGTGACGCAATGTTAAAGTCGCTCAGATCCTTACAGTTGCCTATTTTACCTGCTCCCAGCACGACAACTTTAAGAACTTGCTGCCTAATATATCCTACCCTGTGACAGGTGCCACTGTAATGAGATAATCAATGTTATTTACCTGTCATTGGTTTGCATGTTATGGCTGATCGGTGAATACACACACCATGCATGTCTATAAAATATCCTATTACATACCAACCATACCGCATTGTTGTTGTTGTCAGTCCTCTTTGTGTGATGTTTAAGACCTCTCTTACTCATGATACAAATTACTGTAACACATGCCCTCTTGTGGCTTAGTGCTTTACTTTATGTTCAGTGAAGCCCAAAAGACATCACACGTCCTGTAGATTTAATACATGGATTTTTTATTTTTTTCACAATAGTTGCTTAACTCTACTTAAAAGTGTAATGATTTAATCTGGTCTAAAGTATTCCGTTTGTGTCATGGCACCATGGATGATGACACTGCAATTCACAAAATCTTCTAATTTAATGATAACATGTACAGTCAACCAGTTCCAGGTCTATACTTTCATTATTATATTACATAGACCCCATTTGAGAAGGATATTTCAATATCTATAAAAAGTGAGTCACAAATAGGGCAGACCTACTAACATAGAGGTGTCCAATCCTATCCAGAAAAGGTTGGCATTAGTGCAGGTTTTCATTCCAACCAAGCAGAGGCTGTACCTGATAGTCTATTAAAAGCCAAGACTAACTAATTAAACAGGTGGATTCCGATGTGGCTTCTGCTTGGTTGGAATAAAAACCTGCTATACAGCATCTTTCTGGATAAGGTTGGACACCCCTGTTCCATAATAAACTACATTATACAAAACTGACAAAAGGTCACCGGAACACAATAATAGCACAAAAGTCACATTTACACACCTATTCGTTTATTATACTTTATGTCTCAGCACTTTTGAATTATTAAATAGGTCAGAGAAGGTGCGGTTTTTTTTTGTTTTTTTTCATTGCTTTACAGTAAACCCAGTTAAAAGTTACTGGGATTTTCTTGGATAGGTATACATTGTGAACTCAATCTGTATAAGACTAAATTGTTAGAATAACCTGCTTTACCTAAAGAAAACGTTTTTTATTACAAAGATGGAATAAACTAATTCCAGAATGATTTCTGTATCATACTTTGGTTTTCAAGCAGCCGAATGGCCTTGAGGTTGAAATGTAAATGATGGGAATGAGGA
Source organism: Duopalatinus emarginatus (assembly GCA_028565595.1). Taxonomy (NCBI): domain Eukaryota; kingdom Metazoa; phylum Chordata; class Actinopteri; order Siluriformes; family Pimelodidae; genus Duopalatinus; species Duopalatinus emarginatus. Next base: position 11,486,663 of record JAOVVF010000051.1, read on the forward strand.
TAACACTAGGGCTTGTGGGGGCAAAATCTTTGAAGAAAAAAAAAAACAAAGGCAGTCTTGACCATTTTTATAAATCAGATGTATGTCTGTATGTATATAATATAGTATAACTTGTCATTTAACACGCAGTTGAGTGACCAAGTGCACTACAGGAACACAAACTCTAATGAGCAGGCTAAACCTAGTTGAACTACCGTAAGTTTTGGGGCTTAAGCTCTGGGCAGAAACGATGAATGACAACCAAAAAAAAAACCACATCAAAATCATATTCAGCGCCACTTACGTTATATAACCATTAGAGACCTAATCTTGACACATGCTGACAAATCTTGCATAAACTCCTTTACACCGTGACCTATTATGAGTTTCTCAAAGCAGCTCCAACTTCCCGTGATTTCAGTCATGTTGTCTTACTTATAGTATTTTAGGGGTAATTTGTTTACCGAGCTGAATGTGTGGTCTAAGCTAAATAATTAACGATTCTTTTCCTCCAGTAATTGGTTTTGCACAGCCGCCAAATAACACTCTAATGTGAGCCGCCTCTCTAAGCACTGAGTCTAATTTCAGATGTTTGGTGCAAATCTGTCAGAGTTATAGGCTTAACACATGCATTATAAACCCACACAGGGATCGGATAGTATGCAGAGTAAATGATTTCACAATTCCTTTTCACAATTACAAAGCTGTAAAATCTATACACCTCAAGAATAATAAACTTTTTTTTTTGTACTTCACTGGGTACCACTTGCTTACTTTTCAAATGCTTTGTCAAGGAGAAACTAATGGTGCTACACAAGAGGTTTCTGTTACAATTATTTAGACTTAAAGTAGACTGTGTACCATCCTCAGGCATTTTTAATAACCAAAAATATAAATTATTGAGGGTTATTTTTTTTTAGTTTTTTTAGGGTTTTTTTTTTTATTATTTTTTTATTATTATTGATGTTTGATTAAGAAATAAGCATATCTGACATGAATGGTTTTAAATGACAAAAGGAGAAGAAAAATCTATTTAATTGAGCATGCAATAACTGTAGTATAATGTGTGCATGAAATTTAAATAGCCCTGGTCAAGTGCATTTGTCTTCTTGAGATTTACACAAGAAAAATACACTATACAACATAAATCACAGTGAAGCTCAACTTCTACATCTTCACAAGGCCATTTCTAGATTAGCTGATCCTAAGGCGATCTGAAGCACAGGCTTTTGGGTCAGTTTCAGAAGTTGTTAATCCTCTGCTCTTTCGTCTCAATGAGGGAAGTGCTGAAGTCAGCAGACATCCTGGTGTTTGAGTGAGCCTTTCAGATAAATCGATATGTCTGCTTTCCTCCCTTTTTTCTTATCCATTTTTCTCCTCCATTCCACACAGTGCGCTGATACAGAGGTGGAAGATTGGGTGTGCGAAGTCCTAAGGGGATGGAAGGAGTGGAGTGTTGGGGGAGATTGGGGGTGGAGGTGGGAAGGGCATTTCTACTAAACTGAATGGCAAATTGCGGCCTGCCAAGTGAAGGATATCAACTGAGGATAACCAGTGTTCCAAACGGCTGTCCAGGGGGTGACGGTGTCTGTCATGGCCATGGGCTCGGTACTGATGTAAGACAGAGGAGACGGTGCCGTTCATTTGGAGTTGGGGTGGGTGGAGGGGGGACTAGTGGCAGACCTGGTTACGTTAAATGAAATATATCACATCAGTGCCAGCACCTTAATTACACCTGTCAATCAACAAGGCCCTGGCCTATCTGAAAGCTGTCTCCTTTCACCCCCAAAAATGCTACGTCTAGTCTACTCTTGATCAGCTCGGGTTAATGCCTACCTTTCAAGCATCCAGTCAGGAAAGCTGGAACGGTGACGGTCTCTTAACAAGACCTGTTTAAACTATGCCATACATTCTAGATGTTTAGACAGATGGATTGTGGGTCTTTTATTTAAAAGCAATTTTAGAGAGAAGATGTGATGGGTAGAAATTGCATGTTCGTATGTATTTAATTTAGCTGCCAGCCTTTTAGAAGAGTGGATGCTTTCAAAATCCCATGTGATACGTGAAATATGGACTTTTAAAAATATATTTTTTAAAAACAGGATGTGAAAGACAGTAAAGCTTGAACCTGTGCAGCTAGTAAAAAATGTGAATTAGGCTTTATGGTTTAAATCCAGTCCTGAAGCTAGTAACAAAGCATTCGCCTTCGAGTTTGAAAAGTACCATGTCAGCATGGAACAACTTAAGTTAAGTGAATGAAATCGACACAGATATATGCAGTAAAATAGAAATCTCCATTCTGAATTGTCTACATATTTCTCTTCTCTAAGGCTAATATAGTATTTCACTTTTTTTTTTACTAGCATAAAGTGGATCAAAATGCCGCTATCAACAAAACAGCATTCAATTCTACTTTCTGTATTTTCATCTTTGTTTTTCTGTCAGCCTTCTCAGTCTCCTACATAAATGAATCACTGCGAAAAAAATAGGGACAAATAACAGAATATGTGAATGCAGCACTAGGATAACTGCTGCAGCAGCAGAGGGAATTTGCTTTAAATGGAGGTAAATAAAACATTTTGCTCTTCTCGGATATTAGTCGCTTGCTGACTCTCATACTTGATACCAGAGGGGAAGAGTAAATGTATGTTCAACTCTGCAGCCAATGCATTGCCTGGCCACTGGGGTGCTCAGACTATCAAAGCACGTAAGGAAACAAGCCTGAGCAGTGCTCTATCCACCAGCTCAGCACTGCCTATATTCCCATTCTACAGCATTTTCTTCAATTTGCTTGTTTTATTTATATCAACTGATACGTTCGTTCTAACAGCGGTTCCAAGCTCCTCCTCTCAACCTACCCCACTCCGCAACCCCAGCTGCCCCATACACCGCCCCCTTCCCAATGAAATGTATTGCTTACTTATAGTAAATAAAACATAAAGCTTCCCTTGAGCTTTTCCCTGGAGAAACCCATATTTCTATTTTTGCAAGCTGCAGCAGACCTTCTACGTTACTGAATATACAGTATAAATCTTTGCAAGAAAAAGTCTTATTTTACATTGTTGAGGTGCTGGAAAAGCAACTTCAACAACATTGTTGTGCCAGATATTGACATCAAAAAGTGTAGCATTGCTGTGACATTTTATGTAAGCAAACGCATTGCATAGCCACGTCTAGCTCTCACTCCCTCTCTCACAAACACACACACACTTAGCCAGGCATGCACATGCACAAATATATACCAACATACATACACTGTGAGGGGAAGTGTTTCAGTCGTTTATTGTTACTTAGCTTAGCTTAATTATTTAAACTAAGCAGCACAGGGGGTAATGGTCATAGTGTTCAAATCCCAAATCTCAAGATTTTCATTAAATAACATGAATTCATTCTCAGTAACCTCTTTATCTTGAGCAGGGTCTTGTGGCTCTGGAGCCTATCATAGGAACAATAGGTCTGAGATGGGATTAAAACCCTAAATCACAGATATATCACAGGCTAGTATGCACACACATTCACTCTTAAGGGCAATTTAGTGTAGCGAACCCACCTACTGACATGCTTTTGGGAGCTGTGGGAAAATCAGAGAACCCTGGTCGAGGCCTATACAGACATGGAGAGGAACATACAGTAAACGAGACGAGACAACTTTCTACTGATACATTTAAATGAACTATGTAGTGATAGCAAACAAAAGCAATCTGATTATTTGGTGTGTTTGATCTAATAAACAAGTGCTTTTCAGCTTGGATGAAAGGTTGTGATGCAATGTTTTGGCACCACAAATTGTAATACTACACTTATTGGTATCGGAGTTGCAACATATTGCGTAAAATATTACAACAGTGGTATACAGGAAGAAAGACAAATCACTGTTACTGTAAGCAATATTGATAATGAACAGCTGGGAAATAATATAGATATTTTTTACAGGTTAAATGCATGATCATGATTTTTCAAAGGAGATTCCCATCACAAATTACAGCCCAGTTCAATCCAGATAAATGCCCTTTTGTTAAGCAGTAATGGTAATTGTATCTCTCTATACTCATTCAAGAGTGGCTGAGGTGCTGCTCATCTCAAGCCACTGGCACCAGAGGGATAATCTTGATTGATAGAGTATAAGAGAGAGCAATCGATGTATGGTGTGGTCGAAGAGGAGAGGAATGGACGGCTAACACTAAACTTGACTCACTCAGTCATAAAGCCCACATAATTGTATCATGGACATGACACTGTCGTAATCATCCGTGGCAGCTTATGTCAGTTGATGACAAATGACAGTGATTTACCAATGGGGTTAACTTGCCCAAAGGACAGGCACGGTCAGGGGATTATGATTTAGCACAGGGGCTGGGAGATGTCGGCTGCTCCATGATTCACTAGAGCCACATAAAGCAACACATTCTCTCAGCCTGTTTGGTCACAAGGAAACAGCTTTGCAATTACACCAATTACTCATCAACAGCAACGAGGTACATATTATGCCAAAGTGATTTAAAATGCATAGTTCTAGCTGTCAGGGGTTATTTGAGATTATTAGCCTTTTGCACTGCATAAATGATTGTGCTAGCGGGGAAAAAACAAACAAAAATACATATAGCAGTGCTACTGCGTATATGAAATTTACACTGTTTTTACACATGGTTATAAATGCTCCACAAAAACAAAAGGAAAGTCCAACACTGATTTTTTCATCAAATTACTACATATAGTATATAAACACCACACATGCATTGTTCAAGGCTAAAGTACAGCCTGTGTCTGAAATCTGGCAGTGCAGATGCACGGTGAAGTGCCAGAAAAGCTGGTACACCAGTCTAATATTGGGCAGGTCCCCCACAGGGCATGGACTACACAGACTTGCAGAAATATTCTGTAGTCCTGCAGAATGATCCAGAATTCTGTTGTATGCCATGGTGTAGGATTTCTGTGTTTCACAGAGCATTGCGTGGCGTACCAGATGTGATCATTGAGATCTATTGACTTTGGTGGGAACAGCAAAACCCCAAACTCAGATCAGTGTTCCTCTAATCATAACTTGGCATCTCTAGACATGTGGTGGTGCATTGTCCTGTTGGAAGAGGTCAAACCCATAATAATGAATGCAAGACATGAACGGGTGTAACTCATTAGAAAGGAAGGCACATATAGTGTTCTTGTTCTGGGCTCCAAAATTGCATAATCACATTAAAATCACATTGTAATTATCAGTCTAAGCTTAGTGGAATTACTGGATGAAAAGAATGATATAATTGCATTACAACTGTGCAAAAAAAAAAAAATCTACCCTAATGACTCCCTTTGCTATCAGGCAAGCATCTGAAATCTGAAAGAGTTCATTATGCTAGGGAGAAAACCAAGGCCACCGATATACAAGATTCTTAACTTGAGAAAGTATAGAAATAAAAAAAAACCTCTTCATGCACAGAACAGATCGATGTAGATTTTTAAAAGATAGGATACCTAAAAGACTTAAGTTCATGAAATGTGAGGATATCAATCATCTTGGATGTGTGTTATACTTAATGTGATGAACTATAATATGTTCAACTTCAAATGTTCAACTTTACCATATGGTAATTAATGTACATGTGTCAATAATAATAATAATAATAATAATAGTAATAATAATAAATAACAATGAATAAAAAGTTCAATTTGTATATCATTCTATAATATTTTTATAGGTCTGTTATAATAACAACAGAACTTAGCAAGAACTATAATAAATTATACATTCAACCTGCATTCCACATCTATACAATTTCTTCTTCCACTCATAAATCTCATTTTTTCATTTGGTAGGGGTGTGTTTTTTATGTTTCTGCAAAACATATGTTTCTGTGGAAGAGAAAGCACAACTGACTGTCACACGTGCATGGGGCAGATGGAGCTCGGGGTAATACTTTTTTTCTCAGAATCTTCAGAGAAGCGATTTTAAACAACATGTCCCCATAGCCAGTGTTATTTACTTAAATTTGTCATTTACTGATTAAGTGTTGATCAATAATGGCATCATTTCTGGTGTCACATGTTCTGGGTCTTGATGTTTACCTTCCTTATTTCTGTAACATTGTTAACATCTAAAATAATAACAACAACAACAACAATAATAATAATAATAATAATAATAATATTTTTTTTAATCAGCTAATTGAAAGTGAAAATAAAACCATCATAAATAGTTGGGGCTCAATGGCATATGAATTACACACAAAGCTGCTAGCTTTTTTAATAAAGCATATTGTATTTTTATGATTAGTTTTATTAACAATTACATCTACAACTAAATATTTAAAAATAGATATGTACTGTTCAATTTATACATATTTTTTTCTGTAAAAATCATTTATTTTTGTAACTTTAATACACTTTTACTGTCAGTTTAAAATATAGGTTAAAACTACATTTTAATGTGGAAATACTGGAAAAATGTATTAATTAATTTATTAGTATATAGTATAGTGCTTCTTTTAGCTAGGTTTTAAAGAAACGATGACATGAAAACAATGTCATTGATTTAATCAAAGTTCTGCGATTATTTAGTTAGATTCCAATATACGTTTACAATATATGAGATGAGCATTTTGACATACGTACCCTTATTGCACTGGACATTTATACTCATTATTGGGTGTAAAATGCTGTGTCAAATGTATTCATAAAATGTTAATAAAAGCTATCAACTTAAATGATTATCAGGTGTATGGGGATGTGGAAAAACAAACTCAGCTGTGTATGCAGAGGGCAGAGGGCCTCATGGGTCAGTTACACCCTGACCTATGACTCGAACAGCCTTGGCCTGGTGAGTAGTAACCAAGAGAAGCACTCTTCTCGGTTAACTAATGAACTATTGATTTGGGTGAGATGTGTTTGGAGCGAGGGAAGGGGGGGGTGCCAGGTTTATGAGAGCAATACTCATTTATTATTCGTAATATTTCCACCTAGAGACTTTACTCCGACAGTGCACAAAACACACACGGTACGATAGTCAATAATAGGTCATGATTGAAACAGAAAGAAACACAGGAATTTGTCAATTCAGATGCTATAACACGTAAATGTACAATCCTGGTCCTGATCATCTTATTTTATATACACAAGGAGGAATGAATATGAATAAGCTGCAGTCAGAGAGAGGTTTGCAGTCAGTAAGCATTATGCCTCCCTAATTCCACTCCCGCTCCGCCATACATTATCGAGCATACTGCACATCAGCAGCAGTGCACATAAAAGTTGATTTTATTTATTTATATATTTTTAAGAGGCCAATGTCCAGAAATGCAACAGAAGCAATGTTCTTTGGAAAGGCTGGCACTTTTGTAGTTTTATAGCCACATTTTACTATCTAAAGTAATAAATGACCCCATTAAGTACACTCGCCATATAAATACTGCATGTGCATGTGTTAGTGCGTAAGAGTGTGCATGTGTTGCAGTAACTGTGTGATCAAGAATGTGAGGCATTTCTCACTCTGACTAATTCTTTCTTTAATTATCCTCATTCTTTTTTTCTGAGGTATAGATCATGTTGTTTCCTCAGCCCAGAATAAATTACGTTCATGTCACTGAATAAACATAGTCAAACTGACATAATAATTTAGGGGTTATAAAATTTGGGAACATACTCTACTATAATATGAATGGTTGTCCCTGTGATCCTTTTGCTGAAAATTGTTCATATTACACTTATATAAAATGCTATCTTAAGTAAAAAAAATATATATTAGAAGTAGAGTAGCTGAATTAATGTTGGAGATATCAAGGTTATTTTGAAAAGTGCCAAAAATGTAGTAGGTCCCATAGCAGAGCAAGCATGAATCTCCTTTGGGGCAAAGTATGCAAGATGTAAGATTCATTAAACCTGTATAATATGTAGCATTGGATTTATGAAATGCACAGAAAAAGATATTGAATAAATTAAATTGAATAAATGAATAAGCCCAATAACTGGAATATGCATTAGCTATTAAAACTGAATTTTCAAGACGTCAGTAACAAGAACTATATGTATATATCCATTTAAGCATTCATTTCTTTCAATACTGATACCTCTATTTGATTATAAAAAATAAGATCTATGGAAATTATATGTTTTTAGAATTTAATAGTATTGTCTATCTGATTATTTGAGTTTTTTTACAGTTTGGGATAATTGCTTTGTGGTTTGACTTTCTCCCACTCCATCAGATTCTAATAGAAAATGATGAGAAAACATCCTCACTGCGAACAAAGCTGTTTCTATTGATCATCATCAAGGGTACAAAAGTAAATTGAACAATAAATTTTGAAAAGTGCTGCAATTTAGAGAGACAGATCATTTGAGGAGGAGAAGCGTCCCATCGGTTTCCCATACACCTTCAACGTCTTCATCATATACGCTCAAAGCAGAATTCTACAAGGACCTTTTTTCTCATGCCTCTGACCTCTGAGGTTCTCCAGGTTGTCTAATGCTTACTTTATCAATTTCCTTTGAATCGCTCTGGCCAGCAGAATGCCCTAATTACGAAGTCTGGCTAGTTATTATTTCAAAGCCAAACATATCTGTATCCTCTTTTCTCTACACATCAGCAGTGAAGGGCTCTAACCTCTGAGATGCAAAGTTAGTTCAAGTCCTTTGAAGCACTGCCAATAACAGAGGCAGCAGCAGTGGCACAGTACGACCATATCATTATTCAATCATAACACAGAAATTTAGCATAATCCACAGAAGATTCAGTCCCCAGGTCCAAATAAAATGCTTACATGACCTCTGAGTTTCTTCAAATATTTATCTTTGAGATTATGAAGCCCTATTATTAAAGAGTCTGAGTAAGGAGGTTTCCTTGTGCAATTCTAATACAATAAGATAATATTCTCCTGTATAAGATCTCAGTCTTATTCAGGAGAATCTGTGTTTTTTTTA